>CAUYQV010023348.1:0-27628 GCA_963574575.1 Galagoides demidoff | reverse complement strand
ACGGAGCCTCAAGCTATCCCCCTGGGTAGAGTGCCATGGCATCACAGCTCATAGCAACCTCCAACTCCTGGGCTCAAGCGAGTCTCCTGCCTCCGCCTCCCAAGTAGCTGGGACCACAGGCACCCGCCACAGCGCCCGGCCATTTTTTGGTTGCAGCCATCATTGTTGTTTTGGCGGGCCTGGGCTGGGGATTCAAACCTGCCACCTTAGGTGTACGTGGCTGGCGCCTTAGCCAATTGAGCCACAGGTGCCGAGCCGAAATGTGATCTTCTATGCCTTTATTTATTTATATATGAAGTGGCTAACTCCTGAGACATGCCAAACTTCTATTTTTTTAATAATTAGTTATTTTTTATTAAATCATAACTTTGTACATTGATGCATTTATGGGGTTCAGGGTACTGCTTCGATATACAATGTGAAATGTTTACATTGAACCAAGTAACACGTCCATCACAATTATACTCATTTCTTAATAGTTTTGAAATATACCACTGCATCATGCATATTAGGTGAGGTCCCCCCAAATACCCTCCCTTCCCCCATATCCCCTCTCCCCACCCTTCTCTCTCACTGTGACATGTCAAACTTCTAAATGCCTCTAAATTCATTATCAGTTGGAGCCTCCTGATTACCACACTTGGTTGCATTTCAATGTCCACTTCTCTCCTTTTCAAATATTGTTTTTCTTAAAAAGGAAGAAAGAAGAGAGAGGAGAGAGAGGAGAGGAGCCTAACATAAAAGTGTTGGATAAGAAATCTGCCACCACCATCCCCCAAACGCAGGGCAAGCTTTTCATTTTAACAAAAACATGTGCAACTGGCAAGAAGGGTGTGAGCCAGACTATTTTTTTTTTCATGTGTTAATGAACCACCTATTGCCAAATGGAACTCTTTCCTTAATTCCAGACCAGCAAACACCATTTTCTGATAATGCAAAATGACAAAGTACTAATTAGAAGGAACGTAATCTGAGTCACAATTCTCATTAATTAGAAGTTACTACAGTGATTATTAATAAGTCACATTATCATTAGACCAAAGAAAATGTCAAAGTTGATTTATGCATACAGGAGCCTCTAATAATAAACAAAGTCTCCAATTAAGGACCTTTGTAAAATGACCAAAGTAGAAAAAACAGCATTTTACAGATTTAATAAATGCTCTGAAAAGATCACATTTCTTACTGCTCAGATGTAGGAGACCAAGCACCATGATCATAGGGGCAGACACTGGTTCTTGAGGGAGGCTCTGGGAATGGAACAATCTCCTGGTCCGCAGGAAGGTGTTTTGCAGCCTGGAGACAAGCCTCAAGCAACTTAGTGCTCTAAGGAGACAAGATCTGTGGCTCAGTAAGCAGGTGTTGGACTTTGAACATCTATGGTACATCAGGGTGGGAGTCAAGACTGTGGGGAAAGAGCACTTAGCGATCCTTAAGCATGGAGTCCTCAAGCCCCACCCCCCACCTGTTGTATATTATTTCAATAAAAGGTCACAGTGGAGGTTCCTTGAGGCTCTCCTGCACCTATGGGGAGCCTCACCTCTTGCAAGTGTGTACTTTCAATCTGTGTAGTGGCTATTTCCTACACGTGGGTATCAGAGTGACACAGCAGCCCCAACATTCAGATGCCTTTTTCCCAGCATTAAATATACTCTGAAATATTAAATAAGATGACTAGGAAGAGAAAATATTTTATTTAAAAATCTCCAAAGAGTACCAACACTTTGAGAAACCCGAACAATCCCAAACATGACTAATGCCCTAAAGACCCTAAGATGCATCTATCTCCAAGGTCAAAAGTCCTGCCTTTCTTCCAAGTTCAACTGGCTAATTAAGATGAATTGCAGATAAATGCAAACATGAATTGTGGGCAGTTAAAGACCAATATATCACAACAACAGAGGAAGAAAAAAGTGCTCAGTTAATTGCAAAGCCATAATAACATGGGTAAATTTCTTATATCTTTTTTGTTTGGTTTTTTTTTTTTTTTTGCAATTTTTGACCTCTGGCATATGGGGTCAGAGCCCTACTCCTTTAAGTCACAGGTGCCACCCAATTTCTTATTTCTTTTACAACCTATCAGCCTTCCTAATTCTTTTCTCTCTGGTTTTTACAATTTTGAACAAGTTCAGCTAACATCATGAAGACATTTAATGTTTGTAAATTCTGGTATGTATTTGTACTCTCAACATAGTTTAAAACTCTGTAATAAAAAGTGATCTATCTTTGGTTTGTAAAAACTAAAATGGTTTCTTGTGTTAAATTTTCTAATTGCTGGGCGGTGCCTGTGGCTCAGGAGTAAAGCCAGCGCCATATACCGGAGGTGGCAGGTTCAAAACTGCAAAAAAACTGCAAAAGCTGCAAAAAAAAAAAAAAAAGAAAGAAAGAAAGAAAATAAGTTTTCTAATTGCTACATGTGGTCTGGGTTAGTTAACTGTGGTCTTAGTACATAATTAACATAACGGTAAAATAAAAGGTATTATTACTTAATAATTATTTTACAGTTAAGTTTGAGATTTGGACTCTTAAGTAGTTGATACTAATACGTTTGCTACTTTCATTAATCAAATGAAAACTCATGTTTCTCAATTATGGGACAGACATTAAATAAGTTTAAAGATTTCTTTCAAAGAGAATTCAACTACATTTATCTTATTTTAGAGATGTATATTATTCTAATTAAAGAATATATGAATATATGTTCACTCTAGGAAATTCAGGGAAAATATAAAAGCTGAGCAAAAAATTAAACTCATCACCCAGAGACCATCATTTTAATTTTTATATATATGCTGCCAATATTTTCTACTCATACATATGTTATTTTACTATTTTACGAAACTTGAAATTTCTCTAAACTTTAATTTTTGGCTTAAATCAGTTTAAAATAGTCATTTTCTTACATACTTCTCACAGATAAAAATGGATAAAGCAGAATGAAATTAATTTACAGGCCATGCATGATTTCATATATGTACATATATATGATACACACAAAAGTATGTATAAAATGCAAATACATATCCACATATGAAAAATCATGTGTCCACAGCTCTTTCATACAGATCCAGTCAAATTTATATTTTAAAGACATACCATAATTTTTTTTGATTTGTCATCCCAGTCCATATAAGCCTAAGACGTAAGCTGTTGATCACATTATAACTACACAACGACGACTGACCAGATAAGAGAAACTAGACTAGCTTAAAGTATAAAACATTTTTCAAATAAATGTAAGAAATTAACATAAGCACACTCAGACCTAGATTAAAATCTTTATTAGACCCACAAAAGGAAATTACAAATGTTTTTTTTAATTTGCATCAGTCTCTGCTATTAGAGAACCAGCTATTATCACAAAGAAAGTGAAGAGAAAAGAAATATTTTCACTATGACAACTTCTAGTTGGCGGCAGATGAAAATATACACACACATGGACAAATAATGAAAAAGTACACCTTACGAATGATGAACACAAAATTTATAGATTTACCTAATAGTAAGAGCTATCTCCAAAATGTATAATCTACAAAGTTGTTTAAATATAGGCTAAAATAAAATACAATAGAGATTAGACAAAAAACCGGAATGGGAAAATCAGATGTATTTTTGAAAACTTCTGATACAAAGCGATAATAATGTCCTCTCTCTAATTCAAGAATTCCAAAGGATTATTTCATGGAGCACAGGTAAATCCCTTTTGTGAGATGTGTAGAATGTGGCACTGGAGATAAATATACTTTAATTTGGAACATGTGCAAGCATCTATAAACAACTACTGAAGTCTGTTCTGTCTGTAACAACGTTTTCACTGACAATGCATTCATTCTGCACACCAGATACAGCTGTTCTACAGCTTTCAAATGCTTGTATAAAACTAGCTTCTATCCATTTAAAAAAATTTCATGAATAGCAAAACTTTGGATTAAAATATGGCATTCTTAATTTCCTTGTGATCTTAGGGAAAGGACAAAGAAAAGAATTATTTCAATATTAAACATATGCTAATGTTTATATATGAAGATAACCACATACATGTATAAAGTCACTTTTACTTACTAGCAATACTATAAAATTCAACAGAAACAAATAGCATTTACTACTTTTAAACAGCCTCATTCTACTAGTCATTTGGCATCTGGCCTATGCCTATGAAACAGCATGTTAAACCACACAGACATCAATCCTGTGATCACTGGTCCTGCAATCTAGTGTGGTGTCTCACAACACAGCTCAGAAATTAGGCTATATTCCAAATGAGGGCCCTCAAGCTGTGTCTCGAAGGAATGCCACTGACCAGAGAAGAATAATGAAACATGTACTCCCTGAAGCAATGTTACCCTGAAAATAACAGCAAATTTAACTAGAGTTTCTTTGAAATAATCTCAACTCAATAAACTTTCTTTTCTGAAATCTTTTCTGATTCTGAAACTTTCTTTTCTTGAATCTTTTCTGATTCAAGAATCTGATATTGAGATCTTTTTGAAATATTCTTAAGAACTAAAACATGACAAATATCTTGTTAGTACTGAACCATGACATCACTAGCAAAAACAAAGAACCTGAAAATGTTAAGGAAACTTAAACTTGCTAAAAGATCTTGAAAGTTTAAAGGAAATAGAACTGAAAATAATAGGTCTATCATTCTGATTAGTATTATCAGAGGTAAGAATTACTATCACTATTACTAACAACCACACAGACACTTCATGTATGCCCTAATCCCAAAGGTATTTTATCATCCTAATTCTATAATCTGTAGTCAGTAAAACAGAGTCCTTGGTTAGGATAGTGAAGTTTCCTGAAGGATTAAGAAAATAAGTCTCCTTGACCTTAATTGGGAGGAGGAAGGGAGGGTTCTTCTCTCTTTTCATTTCCAAAGGCACTCCTAAAAGTTCTCTCCCAATGTAAAATCAAGGTTGAATCATTTTTTTTTTTATGAATAAAGAGTAAAAGAGGAAAGGGAAGAAAGGAAGGGACTTACATGGCAGACTTTGAAATATTAGACGTTTTACATAAATTAATGTTCTCAGTCACCCTCAAACATAATTCACATTTCCAGTGAGAAAAATGGACCTCAGAAAGGCTGAGCAGTTTGCTCCACACCACATCACACCCATTCCTTAAACAACTGAGTTGGGATTCAAAGTCTTACTCTTTCCAGTATGCTGCCTCCCTGGCTGAAGTTTTATGCAGCACAGTTTGATCACAATACCTTTCTGTATGAAAATGAATAACTTTAACCAGCTGGTCTTAATATCACAGGAACTGAAATTAAAAGAAAAACCCACAACAGCCACAAATATTTAGAACCACAAAGGAATATGTCATACTACAGCCAATAAAGTTCCAGTTAACAGAACTTCCAAAACTAGACCCCTGAAATGAAAACCCACAGGAAGGAGAAAAAAAATTGCTGCTGCCAAAATGCTAATAATAACCCCCTAAAAATACTTATACAATACATGGGACTACTGAATCCTCAAGTCTGGAACTATCTCCTTTCCAAGTCCTCCTGTTTTCCCTGTTTTCAGACAGCTAAGGAAGCAGGATGGCTGAGATGCCTGCAATGACCTTTTATGGATCTGCCTGAGCTTGTTCACAGAGCCCAAGGCAAAGCAACTTTGAGGGTTTGGCAAAGAAACTCATTTTTAGTTGTTTTTATTTTTAAGAGAAAACATCATCACAAAAACATTAATGTTCTGGTTACAAAAACAAGAAATATTTCTAATGAAGCTGAGTCTCCTTTTCAAAGATTTTTACTACACAGAAATCAGAACTTAAAACCCAGAAAAGCATTATTGTTTTGGTTTTCCAAAAACAACAAGGAATCATAAAACTATAGGGCTTGAAATCTTGAACAGTTACTTACTCCATCTTCTTCATTTCAAAAAAAAAAAGCATATTAAAGTATTTAAAATAAATGGGAATTCATTCAATATTAATACCTTCTTTCAGGCAGATGGTGGCTCATGCCTATAATCCCAGCACTCTGGGAGGGAGAGGAGAGTAGATTGTTTCAGCTCAAGAGTCTCAGACCAGCCTGAGCAAGAGAGACCCCATCTCTACTAATACTAGAAAAATCATGCAAGTGTCATGGCCTGTGCCTGTACTCCCAGTTTCTCGGGAGGCTGACACAGGAGAATCAGTTGAGCCCAGGAGTTTGAAGTTGCTATGAGTTAGGCTGATGCCATGGCACTCTAGCCTGGGCAACAGAATGAGACTGTCTGTCCCAAGAACAACAACAAAACCTTCTCTCACGTGAATGTGAAAAAACTCATCATTCACAGACAGGACTTTGTTTTTCATTTATTTTTGAGATATGCCTGAGCGGTGTCATCATCACTCACTGCAACCTCAAACTCATGGGCTCAGGGGATCCTCCTACCTCAGCCTCCCAAGTAGTTGGGACTATAGGCATGCACCACCACACACAGCTAATTTTTCTATTTTTAGTACAGACAGGGTCTCACTTTTGCTCAGGCTGGTCTTGAACTCCTGGGCTGAAATGATCCTTCAACCTCAGCCTCCCAAAGTGCTAGAATTACAAGAGTGAGCTACCACCCGCAGCCAAGAAATTTTCTCTTATCACCATCCTGAATCACTCATTTTGCTTTGAAAACTTATAAAGTTCTTATTCAGTATTCAGGGTGGGAATTGATGGAGTAACAGCTTGGGTGGAAAAAAAGAAAACAAATATTATCAAATGTTAAACACTATATTGGATGCTTTTTCATATGTGGCATTATTTAATCTCTACCACCTTTGAAACAGGTAATATTAGCCCATTTTACCAAGTAGAAATTGAGGTTTAGAAGGAGAAATAAATTCCCTGAAGCCATAAGATAACTCAGGTCTGTCTCAATACCCTACATGTTGATTCCTAATTCATTATTCTTTATATCAGATAGCACCAAATTTGTCAAAATGGAGTACCAAAATTTTACCTTACTTTTCATTCTAATGCATCAGATTGGATTAGGGACCACAACTTCAATAACTGGGGATTAAGACATGTAGTGGCCAGCAGCTCTTATTTGAAACACTGGGGCTACTTTACACTCATTGGAAACTTCTAAAAGCTAGGAAGGGCTGACACCAGCGGCAAAACTCACCAGAGTGTGAGAGCATGAGATCCAAGAGGGCTGACAACAGGCCATAGAATATTGGGGAAAGATAAAAAAGCAATCACCTCTTAGGGCAGGTGGTTGACAATAGCCCTTGCAAATGACAAGGAGTGGGACTTGTGGCCATCACCTTCTTGTATATTCATGAAAACTGCCTAACAGCTATCTCTGGTGTACACCTCATACACTGGCAATCTCTGTAACACACAAAACTCTTTACATGTAGACAATGTGGATGATTTAGAGGAAGAGATGCAGGGAGAGCAAAGGATGAAATGAAGACACCTGATCCAATATTCTGGGAGATAAGTGGATTGGGAGAAGATCTGTGGATAAGCATGCTACCCTGCACAGTAGCAGAGAAAGCAACTTCAATCAGAGAAAGAAACAAACAAAAATAAAGCTGAGTGTGGCTGAGCTGCTCCTATAGTCCCAGCTACTCAGCGGGCTGAGACAGAAGTTTCATTTGAGCCCAGGAATTTGGGACCACCCTGGGCCAACACCCCATTTCTAAAAAGTAAAAAAATAAAAACTAAAACCCCCAAAATTTAAGTCAATGAACAAGCAAACAAAAAACAAAAGATATCGAGTGAAGTAATCTGGAAAAACAAATTAAGGATTTTAAAGGAAAGGCTTTGTGGGTGTGTGTGTGTGTAGGAAAGAAATTTTACTCTAGTTAACAATAGCAAACCAAGGAAAGACAAACTTCAGGGAAGGTGCATTTGAAAGAACAATCAGAGTTTGGGTTTTATAGCAAAAGTTACCTCCTACCCAGGTTCCCAATCTGGTCTCTTTACACAAATGAAAGATTTGAACTTGCTTAGCTCTGACTGGTTGATAGAGCTGAGCACTGATTGGTCAAGGCAGGTGAACTCAGATTGGTTGGTTCAGGTGAGCTCTGAAAGTCCCAAAGTTGAACAGGTATGAGTTTTCAGGAAATTCAGAGTACCCATGTGACCTGTAGTCAGCAAGTGGCTACTTGGCTCTATTTTAAATTTAGGCCCAGTTAGCCATTCAGAATCCATCTTAAAGGACTGGCTCTGTCAGTTGTTACAACACTTAAGAGACCAGAAGAAATTCTATTTTGCCCTTTTGTAAGTTTCGGCTTTGCTCTTCTGCCTTTTTCTTCTCAGTACCTGCTTCTGCTTCCTTCCATTTATCTCTCTTTTCCATATATGGTACATTCTATTCAATTTCATGCAGTCAAATTTCCATAGTTGACCACCTCACTATACTGCCCATCTCCTTAAATTGACTTAATTTCCATAGAACGGACATGTACCATATGTACTCTATGGAAATTCCTTATGATGACCATCTCCATGTGTTGACTAGTTTGTTATGGTCCCTTGGGTGGTCAACTTACAGAGATTCTACTGTATTTCATCCTTAGGGTTTCACAACAGGTAGCTTAAGAAACAAGGATCTATATATTATTCAGGCACAATATATATGCAAAAGACAACTAAAGCCCTGAGATCATCACAGTTATTCCTAACCCACTAAGAGCAGGTGAGACCCACTGAGAAGGGCTGGAGAAAGAATAGCACCTATACTGTCTCACGAGTACTGGGGGAGGGGGAGGAAGGCACCTTACTTCAGACATACTAGATTGGCATTAACCAATTGAAACCAAAAGTATACTTCCCACTTAAGTATGAAAAACTCAGCAAAGAGCCTGGCACATGAAGTCAGTCTAAATCTGCACCTGGTTTCAGACAGTCCACCCAGTGCTTGAGGGCTGTGATAGAAGATTCCTCCTAGGTTAAAATTTATAAAAGAAAACAGGTATTACCATCATAGACATTAGGAGCAGCTGCAGAACTGATATGTGGTATAAAAGTAAGAGATGCAGCCCCAGACACTGCTCAGATGCATAATGACCTTCAAGTCTGTTTACATGCCTCTCTTCCTTAACCCTTTGGACCCGAGAACCTGCAAAAACAGTTTGACCATCTTTTCCTATATTCCTATATTTCCTATATGCATTAACAGTGGCTTAATCCCCAAAGCCAGGTAAATCAACTCACTTACTTATTAGTTGCTGACACTAAGTATTGCTGAAAAGAGATATTCTTAAGTTACTGATAAATAAGCAAAATAATGCAAAAATTGCTGAAGAATTTAGGAATGGTATTAAATTGGTATGGGTCAGCAGGGTCCATAGGGTTAAAAGGTAGGACAAAGCTGAAGGGCTGAAGGAAAGAGCTGCTATTCAAGATTCACTGGGGCTTCCAGAGGGTACTGGGTACGGGCCTACTTAGAAGGCCTCTGGAGGTTAATTCTAGGGACCATAGAAAGACCAGGAATTCCAAGGTAGGCCCAGTGTGCTAAGGAACTGAGGGCAAGATAAAATATACAGATTTCCTAAAGTCCTTGGAATTAGCTTTTTATCTTAGAGGAGGCAATATTTCCCTGTAGCCTAATTGAACTGGACCTGTTTCCCCATGTCTGAATCAGAACAAGACAGACTTCCACGGGCTGGAGATATACCCAATTGTTTTGGGACTGACTTCCAAACATGTGAAGCTTTCATTCATGACTGAATGCTACTTAAGAATTAGAGACCACTGCTAACCAATCGATGGTTTCTGATCCCATACTCCCTGCTCAAGTGAACACAGAGAAACGAAACGTCAGGCTCTTTAAACATGCCAGCTGGAAATCAAAGTGAAGTGCTGAAGGAGAAGTGACAGGTCAGTGTCTCTCTAGTATAAACTCCCTGATGCTCACTCTTAAAAGAATTGTCCCAGTCCTTTCCTGTTTGACATTTCCTTCCTCACTGAAGCTAAAGTGCGTTCTGTGCATAATCACTGATGAACTAAATGCCCACAAGACCACCTCAAATGACACACACAGTGCCCTGACAAAAAACAAAATCAATAATGTACTGCTCTATGTCACATGGAAATCCTGACTGCTGTCAGCAGACAGGGGTAGGAGGCTCAAGGGTTGAAGTAGAGACAATTAGAGCCTTTGAAAAAGCAAAGCAGAAAGTAATGAAACATCCCCAAGTTCATCAGTCACACACACACACACACACACACACACAAATACAAAATGAAATGAAAAGGCCATGTAGCCAGAGGTCATATTTTTCCAGCCTGCTAAATTAAAATGACTCAAAACCTCTGTAATTACATAAAAACAGATGAAATTGTTATCTTAACTAAATTGTAAAAGCACTTTAAATGTCATAAGTTTTGATGCAATTTAATATTTTAAATGGACATTGCTCAGTATAGTCACTGATTTTCTACCAAGCAGATGGGGACATAATCCACATCCATTACCAAAACTGAACAAACGCCCATCCATCTGCCTGATCAGTACTAAAGAATACAGCAGAGAAAGCAAAGAGCAAACCATCGCAGATTGGAGGTACAGAAAAGAGCACTGGAAAGGAGCCAAGAGGCTTGAGTTCCCATCGTAGTTCCATAAAGTCCCAACCTCTATGGGCTTCAATCTCCTCTTCTTCATAACAGAAATAATCTCTGCCATATCTGTGCCACTAGTTACTATGAGGATAAAATGAGATCAAATAAGTTAAAATGTTTTATAAATAGTTACATACAAATGTAAGCAATTATAATTGTGTATTTGGGGCAAAATATGAAAACAAAACATCTTTTACTGTAACCTAAAAAACATATGAATTAACTTTATATTAACAAGTTGGCCCCCCTAAGTGAATGAATGACATGATTCCAGTGCATTATCATTAATCCCTCAGAGTACCCAACGCTTCTAAAAATTTAACCCAACATTATGTTTCAATGAAGATCAGACAGTAATGTCATCTTCATATACAAAACTGGCACACCTGTCCAGTGTGTACTGAGAAGGGTTAAGGAGTAAATGTACCTCCTTCCATATCTGACTCATTAGTAGAGAATGATAAGCACCAGAGAGGAAAAGGTCCATTACCTCGCATCTTTCTTTGTCCCTTCTTACACATAATACATATAAAACAGCAACTAAAGAAGGCTCTAAGGGCAGTACTGAAGCAGCAAATTTAAATATTAACCACATTCCAGATAAAGTATACTTTTCTCACAGCTGTAATGACTTATTTTCCTATTATACATTCTGTGCATCTAGCAGATTTACGAACAATTTTAGGAATAGAATATATTATCTATATGAATTATGCTATAAGAAAATCTGGATTGCCATTCTTTTTAGTTTTTAACTTTTCAAAGGACTAATGATATTTAGTTATTCATCAAAAAAAGTAGTTTTTTCATTGTTTAATGTATTTAGCTCAAACTCTCTAAAAATTTGCTTTGAAGGTCAGTCACAAAAATGGAAAGTTTCAGCATGATGGAGTATTTTTTGAAGTCTGGATTAGGTTACACTAGAAGATAGTTTCACACTTTGAGCTGTACAGAACTCTTGCAATCAATCAGTTTTCTTTGTAAGCATAGGCCCCACCAGACTGCTAAAGGGGCTAGTAGTGCATGTACACGTATACACACACACACAAGCTTAAGAATCCCCAAGTTAGGGCAAGAATCTCTATCACAACAATGCAACCAGAGACAAAGAGGGAAAGAGTCAATGCATCAGTAGTAAAAAAAAACAGAAAATGATCGAAGATATATTCAGGAGACCCCCTTGTTTGACTTTAGATCTTAAAAAGTGCCATTCTATTCATCCAGAGTAAATCCAGTTAATTTTTTATAATAAATAAAGTTAAGAATCACTGTTATAATCCTTAAGAAACATTTATCTAGAGCTATCAGGGAAAGGACCACAACACTGCACATAGAGAGCATTTCCTGACAATCTGTGTTCTACCCACCAAAGAGCTCACTGTCATTAACAAACAGGTCTCAGTTTTAAATGTGCAGAGAAAGGGTTTTTAGTTCACAAAAAAAATAAATAAGTAAAAGAAAATACTACCAAAACAAAGGATAAGATCATGTCTTAATACAGTCTTCCATCATTTCAGCTATGAGCTTGCTTGATCTCAAGAATCCCACATATGCTTTGAGAGGTGAAAAGCCTTTGTGAATAATTGAAGACAAAATAATGAAACCCTAGAATGTCAGAGACATAATATAGTTTTGTAGAATTCATCACGGAGCTTTTAAATTCCCAAATACTACATGCTGAATAATTTATTCCTGTGTCAATATGGGGCCAGCAGATGTTCATTCAGAGCCAATATTAACCCTGCTCAAGCTGAAGAGCAGTAAAACAGGCTCTTCCTGAGATGAAAAAAGGCACTTAGTTTAAGTGAAATTATCTTGGTGTTTACAAGAAAGTTAAAGTAGCTTTGGAAGTCAAGAAAAAACACACTACTTAGTCAGCAATATTCTATCAAAGTCTGCTTTAAAGATAAGAAGTGAATTTCATGAAAAAACACAAATGGTTGAAACAGAGGGAGCTGATAACATTGCTCTCTCCTTTCAGAAGGGTCCCTGGGGATTTTTTACTGATTCTGTCTAAGCATATCTTTTAGTGGTTTATTGATATTTACCTCCTTCTTTGGATCACTGATTCCTGGTACAATTTCGAGTACTTTATTGTGTATTAGTTTCCAGATATTCTCCCCTCTATGACTTATCCTCTAATTCAGTTCACTTTAATCAATATAGACTACAAGTTTTTTAAGAAGAAAATAAGGTGAAGAAAACTCTAAAATTAAGCAACAATAAAGTTGCCAATGGTCTATAAAACTTCAAACTGGAAACCAATGCCTCAAATCACATTTATTTATTATTTCATGCAACAGCTAGTTACTGAGTAACAAACTGATTACAAAGGGATGAAAAAAAGGAGGAGCTGCTTAATCAAAGATTCTAAAGATTTATTAGACAAAAATATATATATCCTTGTGAGTCTTTCCATAGTAGCTTGATAAATACACACACACACACACACACACATAGATATACACATATACACACACACACACCCACACACACACACACATATATATCTTTTTTTTTTTTTTTGAGTGCAGAGGCTTCCAGTCAATCTGGCAAAAATGTGTATCAGGCTACTATGGAAAGACTCACAACTCCCAATCTAAAACAACAAATAGGCTGAGCATGCCTCTAATCCTAGTACTCTGAGAGGCCAAGGCAGGTAGATTGCTGAACTCAGGAATTTGAGACCAGCCTGAGCAAGAGTAAGATCCTGTCTCTACTAAAAAACTAGCCAAGCATGGTGGCACATGCCTATAGTCCCACCTACTCAGGAGGCTGAGGCAAGAGGATTACTTGAACCTAAGAGTTTGAGGTTACTGTGTGCTATAATGATGCCAGAGCACTCTACCCAGGGTGACAGTATAAACTCTGTCTCAAATAAATAGATAAATAAATATAAAATTTAAAATTTAAAGTTAAAAAAGAACAGGTAGTATATGTGAAAATAATTTTACATATTTGAGCTCATATCCAAGTAAAGGAAATCCCCAAATGACAGAAACAAGGAGGAAATAAAAGTCAGAGAGGCTGGACATGGTAGCTTCTGTCTGTAGTTCCAGCTATTCAAGACATAGAGGCAGGCAAATCACTTGAAGCCAAGAGTTTGAGCCTACGTGTGAGCTATGATCATTATCACTATACTCCAGTCTGAGTGACAGAGCAAGACCGCTCCTGGGGGTTTGGTGGCTGCGTGAGGCAGAAAGGTAAGCAGAAGCTGAAGCCAAGCTCCCAAGAAGAGAGAGTACCACCACGAGTCACAGGCCTCAGCCACCAGGGAGAGCCACCGATGGCCTTCTCAGCAAGAGGTACCCATGATGCAAGCTTTGTGAATATGCTAGTTGGTGGACATGAACTACCTAAACAAAACTGAAAGCACAAATCACCAATGTCTCCCCACGAAATTGGGATTCCACCTGCCACTCAGGATGGTGAAGTAGATGGGAAGATTTATACCACAAGAGATAGACATAATTCAATAGACTAGAGAAAACTTTAAAATAATGTTGAAGGAGATAAAAAGGAAGAGAAATAATAACCAAAACAAAATACCATGGAAAATAATCAGGAAGATTTGAAAAAGAATCAAATGGAAACTCAGCCTCCCTAAATAATCTCAAAATAATATGCAGCTGAAGAAAACAATAAATGCTGCTAATACTTATTGAGCACATATACTATACTAATCATCATTCTATAACTATGCTGTATATTATTATCCTGACTTTACAGATAAGAAAAGTAAGATCCACAGAGGTTAAAATCTACTTGTCCTTATTTAAATAAATACTATAGAGGAAAATAGTTTTTACAAATAAACTGGACGGGCATTGTGGTGGGGGACTGTAGTCCCAGCTACTCAGGAGGATAAGGCAAGAGGATCATTTGAGATTAGAAGTTTGAAGTTACTGTAAGGTATGACAACGCCATAGCACTCTACTCAGGGTGACTGAGTGAGACATTGTCTCAAAAAAATAAATAAAAATAAGCTGAAGATATTTCTTTACAAAAGCATTTTTCCCTTTGAAAAAGGAATCATTGCTGAAAGCTTTCTTTCAATATCAGTTCACCTAGCATATTTTAAAAGTTTAAATTGATTTTACACATAATTTTTGTGACCATCTCTAGCACATCAAGAAAGGTATATCTACATAATACTTAATTTTCTTTAAAAAAGAGGAATAAGGAAGAAAATTAAGTATAAGAAAATTAAGGGCTCGGCGCCTGTGGCTCAATCGGCTAAGGCGCCAGTCACGTACACCTAAGGTGGCGGGTTCGAATCCCCAGCCCAGGCCCGCCAAACAACAATGATGGCTGCAACCAAAAAATGGCTGGGCATTGTGGCGGGCGGCTGTGGTCCCAGCTACTTGGGAGGCAGAAGCAGGAGACTCACTTGAGCCCAGGAGTTGGAGGTTGCTATGAGCTATGATACCATAGCACTCTACCTAGGGGGATAGCTTGAGGCTCCGTCAAAAAAAAAAAAAAAAAAAAAAGAAAATTAAGATGCATCAAGCATCTAATCATGGGGCAGACACTGCATTAGGCATTTTACACACTTTACCTAACTTAACACTCTCAAAAATATGTGAGGAAAGGATTGTTATCCATTGTACAGATAAAGAAACAAAAATATAGTAATCCTATTCACTACTTAAAAGTTCTGATGAATATTCTCTTCAAGTGAGAGGCAATTAATTCCAATTCCCTAGGGAGTCAAAGAATAGTAGTCACTGCCAAAATTTGTCCCAGATACTAAAAGCAGCCAATACAACAGCTCCCCCCAGCATGCTACATAGCTGCATATTCAAAAGCCCAACAGATCTCACACCCAAACACATTGCTCAAGGGCAGAAGATCACCCTGCTTTACTATGGAGTCAAGAAGAATGGATTATGTGGCCTTCTGCTCTAGTACCAGCCCACTGCAAGGGAAAAGACAGCCAAATATGGATGGCTCTGAGCCACATTAAAGGTATAAAAACTACAATCTAAGATGCCTTCTGTTGCTTTGGAAAATGAAAACTTTTGAACTTCAGTTCAAGAGTGAATGGCTGGTATTCCATAATATACATATACCACATAGGGAAAAAAATAAAAGAGTGAATGATGAAAACTATATGATAGATTTTCAATAAATATTTTGGAAATAATTATATTTAACTTTTCAACTAACTTCATCTTATTAACATTCAAACTTGTTCAGCTCTCTTTATAAAAGGAAAAGGAAACAAAGAACCCTTCTAACTCCCACTCCAACTACCACTCTCTTCCCTACTCTTCAAGGACCATCTTTTCTTTTTTTGATATAGTCTTGCTCTGTCACCTGGGCTAGAGTGCAGTAGCATTATCCTAGCTCAATACAACCTCAAACTCCTGGACTTGAGCAATCCTTATGCCTCAGCCTCCCACGTAGCTAGAATTAGCAGCACCCACCACCACACTTGAGCCTCCCCAGAGTGCTGGGATTACAGGTGTGACCCACTGCACCCACCTGCAAGGCCAATCTTTTAAACAAGTTTGTTTCAATTGCTATCTATATTTCCTTGCCTTTCACTTGCTCCTCTATACATTGGCTTCTCCTGTACTCTATCTCTACCAAATAGTCTAGTCAAGGTCATTATTATCTACCTCATGGAGGCCTTGATGGGGCCCTGAGAAATCACTAAGACTCTTTCAGGGCAGGGCCAGTTGTATATTTTATAGGGCAGCCATGAAACTTATAGAAACTAGTGCAAAATGAAAACGACGGGCTTCTTGTTTAAAGAGAAGGAAAAAGAGCTTTTTCTTTTTTTCCTGTATTTTCTCTCTCAACAGATTCTGGGTTTTTATAATTTGTTACTTAATATTGTGCTCTTTCAGGCATGAGGACTGCAGACACTCACAGGCACCTAGAATACCACCCTTGACTTGGTGTGCTAGGTGTATACCCAATCCACACTGCTTTTGTGTACACACCCAATCCTTGCTGGGGTAGAAGATGGCAGCAATCATTGGGTAGGAGCAGGAGAGTGGACAGTGGGGAACGTGTTGCAAGGAATAGGGAGTAGCAAAGGGCTAAATCATAAAGGGTTCATGTCCCAGCACATACTCCACTGTCCTATCTGATCTCTCTTACAAAGTACAAATTCAAAGACATAATTAGTCAGAAATTCTAGGCAACAATCACACAGCATTAAATTCCAAGCACAGGACCCACTTCTGAGCATGAGACCACATGCAACTACACTGGTGACATGCCCAGGAAGCTGACCCTAGCCATGCTATATAATAATCATAGTAATATCTGTATAAAGCATCATAGTTCACAAAATGATTCTAGTTTCACAATAAACCTATAAATACATATGTATAGGCATCATCATTTTACAGATGAAAAAACTAATTCAGAAAAAACTAATTTTTGAATTAGTAATAATAAATGTATTACCCAAGGCAAGGAAAAGCAGGAACTAAATGCCTTCTGACTCCAAGTCCAGGGCTCTCATTCTAAGGTAGGTACTTCCCAAGGGTTGGAAGGAGGCAACTAACTGGTACAGTGACCATTTGTCTACTTGACCACTCTTTATTCATTAGGTGGAAATTAATTTTCTGTCAATTCCAGTCATATTTTTAAAAACTAAGTTTTTTTTTTATATTCTAAAATTCAAACATCTTAGGTTAACATGTAGTCTAAGAGAATCAGGAAAAAGAGTAACAGGTGAAATAGGTTTTTACTAGTATATCCCATCCAATATATACCTGGACCAATCAATCTGGACCCCCACCACTAAGAGTCAGGCACAAAGAATTATAGAGCAAGTAAGTGAGACCATAATACAGTGGGATGCGATATGAGAGCTGATTCCTTGATTTACTTGGGGGCAAGTTCATCAAAATGCCAAATATATAATAAAAGCAGGTTAGATAGGAAAGAACTTGGCAAGGAGATACCAGAATCAAGGAAGGAGCTATTTTCTTCAACCTGACTCTTTTTTACCCTCATTGCACATACTTTATATAATTCAATCTTTTCAGATACTGAAATTACTGCTAAACTTTCTCATGTTAACATGAAGTAATTTATTTTGAGAATTAAACTCTAAACTCATTCCAGTTTCCTAATTTAGTTATTCGAAATTCTCCCCTGAAAGGAAAATAAAGCATTTTTTTGGTTGAACTAATAAGCATTTGTTACCACCATTTGCAGCATCAACCCTTCACACTGGCTGATCACCCAGAAAATATCCAAGAAAGAAGAAGTGCAACTGAACGTTAGATCCAAATAGCACAATCTCTCAGCTCACTAGAGCAGAATCTCTCTCTAATACACTGGTCACAGGGTATATTACTAGCTCTTTTTATCCATCTAGAGGTAGAAAAGCCATAATTTAAACTGACAGCCTTACTTGTCACAAAGTCTGTGGGTTTACAATTTCCAAATGTCAGTTTGAACTTCTGACTTGTTTTAGAGCACTAGTGTTTGTTTCTAAATGAGGCAACTTGTCAGCTCTACATACAAAAAAGTAGCTAATCAGCAATTTGTGGTGCAACACAAGAGGAATCAGTGGTATGCTAACAGTGGTCACATAAAGCACCTCCAATTAGGAAAAAAGGCATTGTCCTAAGCCAATAATGTCTTCATGTATCACAAAATTCATTCTCCTACTCAGTAAATGAACATTTCATGCCAAGAATTTATTATTTTGAAGTTAACTATCTCCATCCAGCCTGAGGTACCCATGTGTCCACTGGTCTACAATGGAAGCACCACAGGCAGTGAGCAGTGAGTGAGTGAGGACAGCTGGGACGCCTCACGCTCCTCTGACTGTGGCTGCCTTTCAATTTCCAATAGGTTCTTATTCCCGACTCTGTCCTTCTTCACTACCCTCTCCTTCCTTTCCTAGGCAGTCTTCACATCTCCAGTCTTCAGCTAAGTAAAATGAGGATGGGATCTTACCGGTGAAGTACCCTGCTTCCTTTAACCTTCTAGAATATTACTGAACTATATAACAAAACCAACTTCTAAAATATCAATAATAAGAACTCTAATAATTAGACTAATTGATTAATAAAAATAGTCCATTTCAAGGATAAAAACAGTTTGTTATAATTTTAAACTACTTACAGGCTTACCCCAATGGACTGAATTGTAGAATATGAATTAGAATTACTAAAGTTAAATAGCAATTGAACAATTCTGAAAAATGTTTTAAGAAAATCTCTTACATCATCCCTGATAGCTATCTTAGGTGTCATATCAAAATCTTTTATATCAAGAAAAGAATGGTTTGTTTAGAGTCATGTATCTAACTCATTTACACAAATTTTGTCTATGCCAGCCTCTCAAATCAAATTTTAAATTGATCAAGCAAATTGGTTTAGCAATTGGGTCAAGAAAAAGAGAAGCCCAGCCAAATCCAATAAATAAGCCACTTACCCCGAATGCAATAGTCCATTTCCTCTTATGAGACATATTTTACTAGGGTTACAAAATAAGTGCTCTGTATATGCTTTACAGTTTTTCTTAGTGCCTAAGACATTTGGGGAAAAGAAAAATACTTTCTGAATCCCGTGGCATTCACTTGCTTGTCAAATAATAAGTTGTAAAAGTATGGGCAGATATTAAGAAATACAACTTGGCTCATGGTAAGTCCAAGTGCCACCTGCCACCTGTACATGCATGCTTGGAACCCATATAGTTCCAGACACTAGAGAGACCTCTTATCAAAGGCAGGCTTCGGTGTCTCTTCACAATACTACTTGGCCCAGGGATATAAGAATGGCTAGGTCTGGACTAAGAGCTCAACTAGATCCCATTCCAAGCAATATACATGATATTTTAGAGATAATATATACCTTTAAATCATCTCCTTTAAAAAACCCTCCCCTCTCTCTGCTTCCTATTTACAGAAGAAAGAAAATCAGATCCAAAAGTCATTTGTCCAAGATGGTATGAAACTAATAGAATCAGGTCTGATTCTGATATATTTGATGACTAATCCAAAAAATTTACTTCTCTCCTCTCCTCTCCTCCTCCCTGCCCCCTATTCTCCCTCTCTCTTCTTCCCTCCCTTCCTCTTTATCATCACCACTGTCATCCTGAAGCAGCCAATATCTTTCTTCAAACAAAACCTTAACCAGAAACCCCATATATAATAAAACGGATTAAAAAGAGCCTGCTTAGATACAAACAAGGAAGGGAGTCAGAGCATATGTGCTAGATCCTGCCTCCTTGACTGAGCCTGCAACCTCCTTTGGGATACTGGGTAGAAAACTGTGAACAGGTACCTGAAATCAGGAGACCAACTTCTTTGATAGCATCCAATAAAGCTAGCTTCAAACACTATCTAGAATATTATTTTTATATAAAATTAATATTTTCTAAAACATTAATAAAATAAATGTTAAGATGGTAATTTCTTTTTTAAAAAGTTTTTTTTGTTTAATTTTGATTGTTTTGAAACAAAGTCCAACATTCTCAAAGCTGGATACAAGGATGCCCTTCTCATTAAGACATTGATATTAAATCTCACACTCAGAAACATTAATTTTCTTTCAATACCATCTGTGCACATGAAAAATTATGGTATGCTAGCTTTACTGAGTTGGTATTCAACATTAGGCAGAAAGGCTATGAAATCATTGATAGTACAAGTGTACCTCATTTTACTGTATTTGACTTCACTGTGCTTCATAGATATTGCATGTTCTACAAATTGAAGGTTTGTGAGAACCCCGCCTCAAGTAAGTCTAGTAGCATCATTTTCCAACAGCATGTGCTTACTCTATTTCTCTGTGTCACATTTTGGTAATTCTCCCAATATTTCAAACTTTTTCATTATCATTATATCTATTATAATGAGCTGCAATTAGCGATCTTTGGTGTTACTATTGTAATTGTTTGGGGGCATCACAAATTATACTCATAGAAGACAGCAAATGTAATCAATAAATGTTTGTGTATTCGAACTGCTCCACTGATTGGCTGTCACCCTGTTTTCTCCTTTTCCTTGGGTCTTCCTATTCCCTAAGACATAACGATATTGAAACTAGACCAATTAATAACCCTAAAATGGCCGCTAAGTGTTCAAGTGAAAGAAGAGTCATACTTCACACTTTAAACCAAAATCTAGAAATGATTAAACATAGAGAGGAACATCATATCAAAAACCAAAACAAGCTAAAAGCTTGGCCACTTGTGGCAACAACCCAGCTATGCATAAAAAGGACAAGTTCTAGAAGGAAATTAATAGTACTGCTTCAGTGAACACACAAATGATAAGAAAGCAGAACAGCCATAGCAGTATTGCTATATGGGGAAAAGTTTAGTGGTTTAGACAGAAGACAAACCAGCCACAATGTTCCCTTTAACCAAAGCCTAATCCAGAGGAAGGCCCTAACTCTCTTCAATTCCATGAAGGCTGAGAGAAGTAAGGAAGCTACAAAAGAAAAGTTCGAAGTTAACAGAGAGGCTTAAGAGGAAAAAACAGCTACCTCCAAAACATAAAAGTATGAGGTAAAGCAGCAAATGCTGATGGAGAAGCAACAGCAAGTTATCCAAAAGATCTAGACACTGATGAAAGGGCTACATTAAACAACATATTTTCAATGTATATGAAATAGCCTCCTATTGGAAACGATGCCATCTAGGAATTTCATAGCTGGAGAGGAGAAGTCAATGCCTAGCTTCAAAACTCGAAAGAACAGGATAAGAACTCTCTTACAGGGGATTATCCAGTGATGACTTTCAGTTGAAGCTGATGCTCATTTGCCACTCTGAAAAGTCCTAGATTCCTTAAGAATATTGGTAAATCTACTTTGCCTATCCCCTATACATGAAAGACCAATTCCTAGAATGACAGCATACCCATTTATAGCATGGTTTACTAAATATTTAAGCCTTGTTGAGACCTACTACTCAGAAAAATATAGCTTTCAAAATATTACTGCATCTAGCCACCCCTGAGCTCTCACAAAATTGCAAGGAAGTTAATGATATTTTTGTGTCTGTTAACACAATATCCATTCTGTAGTCCATGGATCAAGGAGTAATTTCAAATACTATTATTTAAAAAATGTATTTTGTAATGCTATAGCTGCCATACAAAGTGATCCTGCTGATGAATATGAGCAAGTAAATTAAAAACCTCTGGAAAGGATTCACCATTCTAGGTGCCATTAAGAACATTTATGATTCATGAGAAAAGGTCAAAAGATCAATATTAACACACGTTTGGAAGAAGCTGATTCCAACCCTCATTAATGACTTTCAGGGATTCAATACATTAGTGGAGGCCAAGCACAGTGGGTCACGCCTATAATCCTAACACTCTGGGAGACAGAGGTGGATGGGTTGCCTGAGGAAGAGCAAGACTCCCATCTCTAGTAAAAACAGAAAAACTAGCCAGTTGTAGTGGCTCAAGCCTATAGTCCGAGCTACTTGGGAGGCTAAGGCAAGACGATTGCTCAAATCCCAGGTTGAGGTTGCTATGAGCTATGATGGTGCCAGACACTCTACACAGGTTGACAGAGTATGACGCTATCTCAGAAAAAAAGAAAAAGAAAAAGCAAGACTTTGATGGAGGAAGTAACTATTCTACTAATGTGGTAGAAATAGCAAAAGAACTAGAATTAGAAGTAGAGTGCAAAAATGTGACTGAATTGCTGCAATCTCATGATAAAACTTGAATAAATGAGGAGTTGCTTCTTTAAACAAAGAGGGTAGTTTCCTGTGCTTTAAGAAATTTGCAAAACCACCCCAAACTCAACCAACCACCACTCTGATTAGTCAGCAGCCATCAAGATCGAGGCAAGACCCTCCACCACCAAAATGATCATGACTCACTGAAGGATCAAATAATCATTAGCAATTTTTTAATAGTAAAATATTTTTAAATTAAGGTATGTACATTTTTTAGACACAATATTATCACACATTTAATAGATTATAGTGTAATAAAACATAACTTTTATGTGCACTGGGAAACGAAAAAATTTGTGACCTGCTTTATTGCAATATTCACTTTACTGCAGCAGTCTGGAATTAAACCCACAATATCTCCAAGGTATGCCTATAATGAAACATAAACATCATTACTAACAGCTTAGCTACCATGAAAAGGCACATGAACCAGAAAACACAGAAGCAAGCTTTGGGAAATTATTTGTAGCAGAAAACATACATGAGATTACCACATACAAACATAAGCCATCCATCTTATTCCCCCGGGTGACTCTTTTCATTAGTGCTAATGTGCTCAGGGTCTCTGTTTAGAGGCTGTTTCTGCAAGTGCTCAAAGAACACAAATCTTCTCTTTGGTGAAGCCCATTGTTGTAAACAAGAAAAGAGTGAAATCTATGTGTTGATATTAACAGTCGTACACATGCATGTTTGTCAATGTATTGCTTCTAATCACTTCTTTTAATTTGAATTTATTAGTTTATAAGAAATATTGCCAAACATCAGGAATGAGCAACAGTATAGTACTACCAAAATTAGACTCCATGCACATTTTGAGTTAAATCCCTTTCATCAGGATTAGGAATAAAAAAGAAATTGTGTGTAAAAAGGCAGTAGCATTGAAGCAGTGAATGTCAGTCACCACAAACGGCTTAAAAGTAGTAACATAAGATATGGTGCATACCAATCAAATATTTATTAAGTACCTATTTGTACATGGCAAATACTCCTAAAATTGGAGTACAACCACCCCAACGTCCAACAACCACCACTCTAGTGCCACAATTTGGTAGCTGTTATTTCAACAGTTTCTTTCCTCTTCCTTTATATGTATATATGTTGAAAATACCATTCTAAAAAATAAAAAGAAAATCCCATTCTATTTTCCTCTCCCATTTGCTAACTGCATTTCACCGTGAAAAGAAACAACGCCAAATTTTAATCAAGAGTTGTGTGACAAGAAACCCATATAGCCCATATGACATTCTGCCCAAAAAGGCAAAGAAAATCTAAACCCAGTGTATTTTCTTATCAACAAGCTTTTCTCTTAAAATTTTGACTTCTAATTTCCTCTTTTTCTCTCAATCACCCATTCTTTTAACATTTTCTTACTGAGTTCCAGCAACCAGGATTCAAAGATTCATAATCCCTTTTCCTATCTTCTTATATTATAGTTGTTAAGAAAGACAGATATGCAGATAATCACAATAAAAACTAAAAAGTACTTAAGAGAGGTCTGTCAGTGCTACAGTAGGGATACAAAGGAAGGAGCAATTAAATTAGGCAGTGGGAGGTTTCTCAGACATGGCATTTAGGTGGACTTAACAAAGGAGTTGAAGCTTCACTGAAGAAAGGATATCTCAGGCAGAGGGAAGAGCTTGAACAGAGACACAGAAGCATGAAAGCCAATGACATAGGGAACAGAGACCAATTCCACACACCTTAAGTAGAGGGAGATGGGAAAAGATCAGTTATCAAGAGAGATGAACAAGGAGCATTAAATGGGGGCCAGATTATTAAGGGTCTTGCTTGTTACTACAAAGACTTTGGTCTTTTATCTATTCCCGTTTTTTTTCTTTAGTGCTAAATAACACAAGAAAGAAACAGAAGGGCCCAGTAAGAAAACAATTAATTTGATTTTCAACAAGGGCATAAAGGGTGATGCAATTGAGAAAAAACCGCCTTTTCAACAAAGGGTGCTGAAACAACCAAATGTCCATTTGCCAAATAATGATAATGAAAAAGAGGAAGAGGTAGAGAAGAAAGATAAGAATATGGATCCATACCTCACACCAAATACAAAAATCAAATGAAAATCAACCATACACCAAATTATAGAATCAAAATGATAAAACTTTTAAAAGAAAGCAGGACAACAGTTTTGTGACTTTGAGGTAGGCAAAGATTTCTTATGTATGACATGAAAAGAATATTCTTATTATTACAAAAATTAAAAGCCACTGCCTCTTAAAAGACAATTGGAGCATAAAAAGATAAGCCACAGACCAAAAGAAAATCTTAGCAAAGCATATAATCTGATAAAGGCCTTAATATTAGGTTATAAAGAGCTCTAAAATTTAACAGTAAGAAAACAAACCCAGTGAAAAAAATCAGTATAAGATTTAGACACTTCATCAAGAAAGATACATAGATGACAGAGATGCGTAAGAAGAGAGGCTCAACATCTTTCATCTTCAGAGAAATATAAATTATAACTATAATGAGATACCACTACACACTAACTGAAATGACTAAATTTAAAAATACTGACCACACCCACCAAGTATTAGCAAGCATACACAAAAACCGGAACACTCACAAATTATGTAAAATGATACAGTAATTTTTTTAGAAGAGTATGGCAGTCTCTTAAAAAGTTAAATATATACCTACCATATAATCTAGCCATTTCATTCATTAGTATTTATCCAAAAGAAAAGGAAGTATATATCCATACAAAGACATGTACACAAATGTTCATAATAGTCTTATTTGTAACAACCCAAAATTAGAAACAACACCAATGCCCATTAACAGGTGAATGGATAAGCAGTACTTTGTAGTATATCCCTACAACAGAATACAGCTTGGCAATAAAATGTAATGAATTATTGATATACACAACAACATGGGTAGATCTCAAAATAATTATGCTGGGTGACAGAAGTCAGACACAAAAGAGTACATACTGTATGATTCCATTTATATACAAATCTATAAAATGTAAGCTAACCTATAATAGAAAGGAGACAGAAAGGTTGTTGTCTTGGAAAGGAGGGTAAAGTAAGGAAGCATAGCAGGGAAGGACTATAAAAAGCATAAAGAATCAAGAACAACAAAAAAAGCTAACGATCCCATATATCACTGAGCATGAGAAACGAATAGAACCTTCTCAAAGGAAAACAGACAAATGACTAACAAACACATGAAAAAATGCTCATCGACCCTAATAATCAGATAAATGCAAATCAAAACTACCCTGAGATATCACCTAACCCCAGTAAGAGTAGCCCCCATCACAAAGTCCCAAAGCTGCAGAATGCTGGTGTAGATATGGAGAGAGAAGGACACTTTTACTGTTGGTGGGACTGCAAACTAATTCAGCCTCTTTGGAAAGAAGTATGAAGAATCCTCAAATAACTCAAATTAGATCTCCCATTTGACCCTGCAATCCCACTACTAGACATTTACCCAGAAAGGAAAAAAAAATCATTTTATCATAAGGCCATTTGTACTAGATTGTTTATCACAGCTCAATTTACTATCACTAAGATGTGGAAACAACCTAAATGCCCACCAACTCAGGAACAGATTAACAAACTGTGGAACACGCACACCATGGAACACCACTCAGCCATATAAAAAGATGGTGACTTCACGTCTTTTATAATAGCCTGGATGGAATTGAAACACATTCTTCTTAGTAAAGTATCACAGAATGGAAAAGCAATTATCTAATGTACTCAATAATAATACGAAGCTAGTAAACAATCTGATGCGTGCCCACATAAGAGAAAAACTCATTTCAACTCAAGTTGGAGAGAGAGGTAACAAGGGAGGAGGTGGGGGAGGAGATTGAGGGTGATCTCACTGAATGGGCATGGGATGGGGGTGTTTGGCGCACCTTACCTAATAAAAGCAAATATTTTGACCTGATTGTTTATACCCTCACATTAACCTAAAATAAATTTATGTTTCAAAAAAAAAAAAGAGAGACCTTTAGAGGTAATACAGATATTCACTATCTTTATTGTGATGATGGTTTTAAGGATGTATGTCTATGACAAAATTTATCAAATATGTATAGTTTATTGTATGCCAATTATATCTCAATAAAGCTTTTGTTAAAAACATTAAAAGTTTCTATTCAAGTGTTAACAATTGTTTCATTTTTACTCTTTCATTCTTTGCAAGAGAGCTGAATATGTAAGATGGTACAATGTAGGCGCTAGCTGAGATTTGCCTTTTCAGGTATTTTTCCACACTTGTGAACAGGTTACACGTGATAAAATGAGTAAACAAGAATGGAATATGCAAGTAGAGACCAAACTTTTCGGGTACCTCTGTAAGAAATCTGGTATTTGTAAAGTAGCTGCTTTTGCTTATTTTGTTTTAAATTATCCAGACAACTTACTATTCCATGACTGCAAAAGATTACTGATACACAGTAACATTTTAAAATTGTTTTGACTATCTATAATGATGAAAGACTATAAAGAATGTTTCCACCCCATCATAGTAGGATGTTGCAATATTCCTGTGAAATCACATTTGAGTGTCTATACTACAACTTGTAAATGCTCTGTCTTGTAAGACAAGTGTTTAAAGTTAAAGAATGGTGGTGTTGGAAAAAATGTGCAAAAACACATTTAAAAGAGAAGACTTTAAAATTTTTAACAACATGCATTTCAATATTTTACAAAAATATACTGACAAGGGAGGCGCCTGTGGCTCAGTGAATAGGGCGCCGGCCCCATATACCGTGGGTGGCGGGTTCAAACCCAACCCCGGCCAAACTGCAACAAAAAATAGCCGGGCGTTGTGGCAGGCGCCTGTAGTCCCAGCTACTTGGGAGGCTGAGGCAGAAGAATCGCCTAAGCCCAGGAGTTAGAGGTTGCTGGAGCGACTCCACTGCACCCTACTGAGGGCAAAAAAGTGAGACTCTGTCTCTACAAAAAAAATAAAAAATAAAAAAAATACTGACAAAATAAGTATCCTTCAATCCTTCAGCTTTTTTTGCCTATGTGCTCTGAAAAAAAAAGTTCTAAAAAAGACAACTATTAAACAATATTAGAAAGGAAAGAGACTCAACAGTCTAGAATGCGGTAATGACTAGGACGCAAGCCCTTAAAGTTACTTCATCAAATATCAATGATAAGCTGATACATTTTAGATCTGAATCAAGAGCTGAAAAGGTTCTCTGGCTTTTCAAAGAATTTGTCCCCAATCACTCTTGTAATAAAACCAAAACCATATCTTTTCTTTTCTTTTTTTTTTTTTTTTTTTTTGAGACAGAGCCTCAAGCTGTCCCCCTGGGTAGAGTGCCATGGCATCACAGCTCATAGCAACCTCCAACTCCTGGGCTCAAGCGAGTCTCCTGCCTCCGCCTCCCAAGTAGCTGGGACC
>CAUYQV010023346.1:0-18914 GCA_963574575.1 Galagoides demidoff | reverse complement strand
ATCCCTCCCACTCCCAAGGCTTGCGAAGGCCATCCAGGAGCCAGCTTCCCACTTGGACGCCGCTGTGCTTCAGCAAGGTGAACTCCTAACAGTTTCAAGATTCCAAATCCCTGCTGTATCGCTGGCTGCAAGTGAGGAGCTCCCTAGTACACATTTTCCCAAGCAGCTGTTTTCTAGAGAGTCTGGAACTTTGAGTTGAGCTTAGCCTAAGGCTGTCTAGCGATGTCTGTGGAAAACTAGAAGGAGGGGACAACCTAAGGCTAGTGGTTACATGAGATTTTAAGGGACTGTGTGACATGGGAGAATGGGCCAGGGGAGACTGTGAGTACATCTCTGGGCCAGCTGCAGCCAGTCTTTTCACATGCACCTGTAGTCTTACCATCACTGGAGTGTTGAGCGCCCCTTCAGCCAAAGCAATATACCAGCTGGCCTACAGTGTATCACCCAGGCCTGTCCTGGAAGGCACCAGCATTCAACTGGAAGGTTCCCAATGAAGAGACTTTATTTGACACAGGGACCATTACAGGGAGGTGAGACTCACCAGCCCAGGCACCAGGCACACTCCTGCCTCCAGACCACACATTAAATAATTACTATTGCCCCTATAAATCTGGCTCCTTCAACTCATTCAGAACTGGAACTCTGCTCCTCAGCACTCCCTCTCCTGCACCTAGCTTTGGTATATCACTTAACATCATCTAGTGTTTGTGAACTTAATTACATGTTGTATTCATTGTCTGCCTCTACTCCTTGAAATGTGAGCAGAGACTTTTATGTTTTGTTCATTGCTATAATACAGGAATCTAGAACACTGTCTAGCCCAAGGAAGATGCTCAGGAAATGTTTGTTGACTAAATGAAGACTAATTAGACTTATTGGAATATCATAGAATTGTCGGATCTATTTTTCCTGCTTGGGTTTGCAGGTCACGCCTCTGGGTGAAGCCAGCTGAAATGCAAAGAGCTTTCATTCGGCCACAAGAGGGCGGCATTGACCAGTCTTTCATTCTGTAGGCGCCTTGTTCTGAGATTGTTCGCTGTCTTCTCCCTGAGACCTCAGAAAGAAAACGTGGGACAGAGCCACGTCTACAGCCAAGCAAACATGCAGAGTGTCCCTTCCACTCCGACGCTCTTGTGCAACTGAAGGCCAATTACAACCTGCCTCAGGAATGGTCTCTAACGGAGAGTAGGTCACTAGAAAGCAAGAGTGTGCGGAACGTGTAGGAGGAAGGACTCACCAACAGAGGCGCCTTCACCACTTAGCTTTGGGAGCCATGGAGATGCCACACCTGGCCAATGACCTTGTACTTTATGCTGCTGAAAGGGCCAGACCAGCGCCATTTTGTCATTTGCTGCATAGGCTCTGTTAAACCGCAGGGCCACTCCCTGCTGCCTTCCCTCACACCTGCGTGCACAGCCATTAAGCCACTGATTGAGACACCTTAGGCAGACAGCTGCCATACCACCATAATAGGTAATGAGTTTCAGTCCCTTGAACAGCTCCCATAATAGGTAATAGGTTTCTACTAAAATTCAGGTATTCTCCTTCAACTACCTAATTAGGCTGCACTACCTCTAGCCCCGGTTAAGAAATCCCCTGTACCAATCCAAATCCTTCTTTACTAGTGAAATCACTAACACCAATGAAAAGTGTACTTGTACCCTCCTACCCTTCTTGCTTTCTGTACCCCATAAAAACTTCCTCCATCCCGGGTTCGGGACTCTTCCTCGGTGTGTATGCCAGGAGAGTCCAGGCTCGGGCGTGGCCTAGGCCTGAAGGCTTGTCCATGGCTTGCATGCCAGGAGAGTCCGGGCTTCCCAGGGCCTGAATAAAACTCACCTCTTGCTTCTTACATCGGAGTGTGTCTCAGACTGTTTGCTGGAGGTAACCTGGGAGAATTTTCGGGTACAACACTTGTTCAAGAGGTACCAGGGAAGTCTATGCAGGCTCCATCTCTGCTCCATATTGGTGATGGAGAAGAATGTCTCCCAGCTTCTGGAAAGCAAGGGGAGAAAATGAGGAAGCATGTGATTGAGTGAAATTTACTGAGAATACAATATGCTAAGAAAAAACACTTAAGATTTACAACTTGGCTCAGCACCTGTGGCTCAAGTGGCTAAGGCGTCAGCCACATACACCTATGGTGGCAGGGTCGAATCCAGCCTGGGTCTGTCAAACAACAATGATGGCTGCAACCAAAAAATAGCCAGGTGTTGTGGTGGGCACCTATGGTCCCAGCTACTTGGGAGGCTGAGCCCAGGAGTTGGAGGTTGCTGTGAGCTGTGATGCCACAGCACTCTACCCAGGGTGACAGCTTGAGGCTCTGTCTCAAAAAAAAAAAAAAAGATTTATAGCTGGTGACGTAAGGGTCCAAAACAGTCTTCTGAAGTTTCAACCACTTCTTTTTAGTCAAGGTACAGTTGGAAATATTGGTACAGGTGCAAGGCATGCACGTGTGTACACTTCTCTGCCTTCATTACACAATAGCATAGTGCTTCAGAGAGTGTACTCTGGAAAAAAAATTATATTAAATGACAAGAGAAATAATATGTAGTGGTATATGAAAATGAGCTCAAATACCAATTTGTGTATATATAAGCAAAAAATTCATAAGAAAGACTTAGAGAAATTATGATTTTAATAAATATTATAGGAGACAGACTATCCATCTGGGGAATTAAAAATCTACCTCTAAGTTTATATTACATACAAAGTCTAAACCAGGTGGATCATAGCCTATATATATATAAAATACTTTGAGATATAATTTTGGAAAAAATTTAATGAATAGGTAGAGTAAGAATTCTTAAACTATATCTATGAAAGTATTTACCTAATATACACAAATATTGTAACCTAATGATTTGTACTTTCATATTAATCTGAAATTTTAAAAAATGTATTTACCAGATATGGAAAAATATATTTCACACAATTGCTGTGACCAAGGACTTTGGAGACAGACACAGTCACACTCAAGTTTATCCTACTTCTTTTTCTGCAGGACTTGAGCTGATAATCAACTGGATCATGAGAATGGTAACAGTATTTACCTGATAAATAAAGTATGTGGACTAATACATAGATTTGGGTACCAGTAACAGTTCTTAAGAAATAAAATTTCAAGGATGAGTTTTATAATTTAAGTAGATCTAAAAGGCGCTAAGGACAGATAGTCCATCACATGAACTGTTTATGGAGACATGCAAAGTATCAACATCTGATACACCAAATCAAACACTTTTAAAGGCAAAGAACTTGGTGACTATGTATATAACACATTTAAATGTTTGTGTTAATCAAGGAATCTAATGATGTTGGTGTGTTGTTTCTTATGTCATTAGACAAAGTGAGGAATGAAAGTAATCAGCTAGAATGAGCTCAGGGATTCAAACTTCTAATTCCAGTTGGGCACACATAGCCTAAGAGCCTATGTGTGTGGGCCAGAATCTCCTCTCCTGGAGCTACATGAAATTGCTAAAAATCAAACACAATCTCTCATCATGTGGTTGGCCTATTTACAAGGACTGTTGAACTTTGATGCCTGCATAGTATCTACTATTCAAGTGAGGACATTCCTTAAGAAATATCATTATCTGGTAAGTTGGGATAGGATAGCTCCTAAATGCTGAAAAGTATTGTTTGACTCTAGAATTCATGAGGAAGTCTGGACATTGACAAGAACTTAATTATGAGTGGACTTTTAGAGGGTGTAAACTATAGTAAAAAACACAGAAATTCTGAACAGACTAATAATTATAGCAAGATTGAAATAGTAATGAAAAGTCTTCAATCAAAGAAAGGATGAAAATCCAATGATTCACTGATAATTTCTATCAAACATTTAAGGAACTAATACTGGTTATACTCAAAATAATAAACAAAATGTGTAGAAGACATTTCCTAACTTACTCTACAAAGCCAAGATTACCCTGATACCAAAATCATACAAAAATGCAACAATAGGGTGGCACCTGTGGCTCAGTGAGAAGGGTACCAGCCCCATATACCAAGGGTAGCCAGTTTGAACCTGGCCCCAGCCAAACTGCAACAAAAAAATAGCCAGGCATTATGATGGGCATGTATAGTCCCAGCTACTTGGAAGGCTGAGGCAAGAGAATTGCCTAAGCCCAAGAGCTGGAGGTCGCTATGAGCTGTGACACCACAGAACCCTACCAAGGGCAACAAGTTGAGACTCTGTCTCTAAACAAACACAAAAAATAACACAACAACAACAACGAGAAAAACTATGGGCCAATATCCTTCTTTTTTTTTTTTTTTTGTCCAAGGCCCATTTGAACCCTCCACCTCCAGTACATGGGCCCGGTGCCCTACTCCTCTGAGCCACAGGTACTGCCCTGCAATATCCTTTCTTTATTTTTTATTTTTGTCTTAAATCATAGCTGTATAGCATTTATGGAGTACAATGTACTGGTTTTATATACACTTTGAAATACAACAAACTGGTTAACATATCCTTAGTGAACATAGATGTAAAAATCCTCAGCAAAATATTAGCAAATCAATTTAATAAAGCATTAAAAAGAAAATTCATCATGATCAAGAGGGAATCATCCTAGGAATGCAAGTATGGTTCAGCACACCCAAACAAATAAATATTATGCATCAAATTAACAGAATCTAAAACACAAACAATATTATTATTTCAATATTTGCTGAAAGAACATTAGATAAAATTCAACACTGCTTCATGTTAAAGCATTCACCAAACTATGTAAAAAAAAAAAAAAGTAATAGTTTTACCTCCTCTTTCCTGATTTGAATACCCTTTATTTCTTTATCTTGCCTGATTGTTCTGGCTCGGATTTACAGCACTATGTTTAATAGAAAGTAATAGTGTGCACACTTGTCTTGTTCCAGTTCATGAAGAGAATGTTTTCACATTTTCCTATTAAGTATGACGTTGGCTGTTGGTTTGTCATATGTGTGCCTATTATAATTATGAAACACGTCCTTTCTATTTTTACTTTGTTGAGGATTTTTATCATGAAAGGGAGATGGATTTTTCAGACACCTTTTCTACACTTACTAATATGATCGTATGGTCTTTGTCTTTGCTTCTGTTTTTGTGGTGAATCACATTTATTGATTAACCTGTGTTGAACCATCTTTATATCTCTGAGGTCAAAACCACTAGGTCATGGTGGATTATTTTTTTGATGTGCTGTTGGAATTGGCTTGCTAATAATGTTATTGAGAATTTCTGCCTCTGCATTTAAAAGGGATATTGGTCTATAATTGTCTTTTGTTGTTGCCATTGTGTCCTTTCAAATAAATGTTCCAAGAATTATTTTGAAATAGTTTCCAGGCTATGGTGTAGCATGGATTTTGGAAGGTAATCTTAGTTGAGAAGATGGAATTGAGAGTTTGGAGAAAAAGGTGTCTACATGTCATCAATCCATTTTCACATGCAGTGGTACAAAGAAGAGAACATCCCTGCCAGTACCCATGCAGGCTGAGCTGTGATGCCATCATTACTCCTCTGCGACATGGTTCACAGAAATAAGTTAAAAAAAAAAAAAGTCAAAGACACAAATTTAATTCATTTGAATAAAGTTGGCCTTTAATGCGCTCATCTTATTTTTGACTCTAAAAAGACAATAGCCTTAACATGACACTGTGATAGTGCAACAAGCTCAAGGATGACAGATATTTTTAAGAAATGAAATAAATAATGTGTATAAATAGACTGAACTATCCTATGGTGGCATTAATCTACCTTTCATTATCTGGTTATTTTGTTATAAGTGTCTGATAAATGATGTGAAAGTAGTAATGATGGAAGTAGAGATTTTTATCTATAGGAATAGAATGCAATTGTCACCAAAAGAAGGAGAAACCAGTAAAGCAAGTCACACTATTTGTTTCCCTAAATAAAATTATTTTCTTCAAATTTGAATACTATTTTGTCTCTGTTCTTCACTATATAAAGGCCTCACTTTACGTAGTTTGTAGGGAATATAAAGGTCTTTATATAAAGAAACTAAATGGTGCAAGGTTGTAAGACTATAGATGAGGTGGGGTTTTTTTTTCCTTTTTAACCAATATTTGGCATTGACATTCTCTGTGTAGATTACTAAAGCCAAGAGATCCTGACTGTAGCTACCCCTAGCAAAACAAATTTCCATCTATTAATTCAGCATAAAATTAACCATAGCCTATTTATGTTTTTGTTCTGTTTATTTCTCATAAATCTCAAATAAATGTCCTCCATTCCCCTAAAATAGTTTTTAGATCATTATTTTGAGGATTTCTTTCCTTATAAATCAGACATATGATATTGAGCTTCAAAGACTCACCCTGTAGGAATCAATGCTTTATTCATGAGAGATTGTTTTCCTCCCAACTCTGTCATGTTGGTATTTTGGCACTCCATGTTACAAACACTGAATAAATCCTATTCACCTTATTGGAGTCCTGAATTTTGTTCTGCTCATTTTCTTTTTTGGTTTCTCTTGTTGGTTTCAGGTGAGAAAATTCCTATTCAACTTTGGCTGATGAATTTCATGTTCATTAGCCTACACACCCAGGCAACCTATTCATTTAAAAATTACTTCTAAAGAGTATCAAAATGTCTTGCCTAAAATATAGACATCAGAAAATCAGCTGAATATTACATTAATGGGAAATGAAGTAAATTTTTTTTAACTAAGTAAATTTTTAACTTAAATCAATTTAAGTCAGAAAATCTAAAAAAATTACATTCATAAAAATGTTTTTATAATCTTAAACTAGATGAGAAAAGATAATAAATAAAAAAGAATTCCCTTTCCATAAACCAATATTACAAATATATATGATGACTACTGAGCACATGTATGTACACATTTTTAAGTTGCATTCTTTTATATCATTGAGAACTGAAAGCAATTTTAGTAATCATTTTAAGAGTGAGATGACACATCTATAACATGAATGATGTGTACAAGGAAATTTCATGTATACATTTAAGGAAGTCAAGTGAAAGGAATTATGATCTCCAGCTAATGTGCAGGGGTATCTGACCCATGTCCTACAGGCTGCATGTGGATTATGTGAGGACATTTTTATTTATCTGTGGTGGCAGATGTCATGAAAATTATGAAAGGATTTTTATAATGTCTTTGTGAACCTTTCGCATGTAAAACAAATTAAGTTGTATAATATAAAATTCATATCTCTTTTTAAATATGACACTCTGAGAAAATTTTGTCTGTGGTTCCTACAATAGCCTTTGCCCTTCTCCTGTCAACCAGACATATTACAGGGAATATTTCTGGAAAACAATGAAAGGGTGAATGGGTATCATCCTCGTTTTTTTTGTAATAAAGCTGATATTCTTATTTAATATAGAAAAGAGAGGTTAAGAAAATGTTAAAATAATTGAAATGATTATTTGCCAAACAATTACAGATGAAATTTAAAGATGAATACATCTTCAGAGAAATGACATCTTCAGAGAAATGATAATGTACAACTCAAAAATATACATATGGTTATACATGACATTTACGTAAACAAACAAAAAAAAAGTTATCCAATGTTAAAGATTTTGCACACCATAACAAAAACCAGTTAAGAAATATTACAATGCAAGAACTAAATTGGTAAGGTGTCATTGGTCAGCAGACAAAATGATTGTTGAACAAGCTAATTCTTACACATAAGAATTGAATTCCCCAACTCACACCACAGAAAAGACCGGGAGCTGCTTCTTTTGTGCATGCAGACCCCAAACTGAGGTTCTGAGCTCAGAGGACCCCAATGTTGTCTCACCCACAGTAATTCTGGATTGGAGGAGGAAGACCATATTTTCTACACCAGTGCAGGAGTAACAAAGAGCTTTGTCTCTAGGCTTTCACTACCTCCAGCTATTGTAAATATTAAATGAATAAAGTGAGGAATTGTATTTGGGAGGTGATGGAATTCACAAGGATATCACAAATGTAAGAGATGAGAGCAATGTTCTAAGTTCTGAACTCTCCACTTTAAAGATGAAGCTAAGAATATTGATGTAGAGTTAAGGCATGCAGGTTTTCACTCTTCTGTGACTTCACTATAGAATGAAGTGTTTATGAGAATGGGCTCTAGAGGAAACATTCCTGGATAAAATAAAAAGCTCTTTATAATTAAGATGATATAGTCCAGCAGAGACAAAAAGAACAACCAAAGAGAAAACAGACCAAAAAACAAACAGAAACATATATTCAAATATTTCATAAGTTGGTGAATGTTGAAAAATGGATTTTTCACAAATATTTTAGGAAATTAAATGTATAAAGAGGAAATTAAAATCTGAGATTTGACCTCATAATTAAACACAAAATCAATTTCCAGGTGGTTTGTAGAGTTAAATATTTAAATATTTAATTCAGCATATATACTACAATTTAGGGAAATACCTTTATGACTATAAGGTAGGGCAAAATTTCTGAAACTAACCCTACAATATATTTACCAAAAAGAGAGGGTATTAAAAAACAGTTGATATAAGGTAAGACTCTGGAGACAAACTGAGTCAAGCTAAATTTTTTTTCCATTCTTTCCTGAAAGGCTTTAGTTCAGATTCAGAACTAGACCATGCAATGTAATAGTGCCTAAGTCTTGAGCAATTGATATCAGTGAGAGATCAATGGGATCACTGCCTGATGTGAAGAGAATGCAATAGCATGGCATTAGCCTTTGTGAAAGGAAAAACTTTATTGCAAGTTGACTGCCAAGGAGACAAGAGGAAATCCTCAAATGTGTGTCCCCACACTGGGAACTGGGGCAAGTTTTACAAGCATGCCACCTCTCATAAGCAGAGGTGTAATCTGATTGGATCTTGAAATAGGGTGATGTACAGGGTGTGCTCTGACTGGACATGCTATGATGACTTAGAATTTTTGCATTATAATAGAAAAATTCTTCAACTTACATATATTTTGGTATTTTTCTTATATTATTCCTATAATTATATTATATAGAACATAGTATCAGCAGACAATAACAGAATTATTTCAAAAACTTATTGCTTTTGGCTGGTATGGTGGTACAGGCCTATAATCCTAGCACTCTGGGAGGCAAAAGGCAGGAGAATCCCTAGAGCTTATGAGTTTGAGGCCAGCTTGACCCACTAAAAATAGAAAAATTAGCTGGACATTGTGGTGGGTGCCTGTAGTCCATCTATTCCGAAAGCCGAGGTGGAAGGATCACTTGAACCCATGAGTTTAGGTTACTGTGAGTTAAGCTGCTGCCATAGCACTCTAGTCTAATCAACAGAGTGACACTCTGTCTCAAAATAATAACAATACTAATTCAATAATAATAATTGTTATTTCTTCCATTCGGATGTAACTCTTCTTAATCTCTTCTCAACTCATCTTGTCCTTGATTTTTCCCATATTGTTATCATATGTGGTAATTAGAATCATTATGGTGCTATATGTCTTATAACATCCATATCTATGTACTGTTCTTGACATTATCTTTCCAATCTTCTCTGCAAATTTTGATGATGACAATGATATTACCTGAAAATATCAATGAAGTTTTTGGAAAAAATTTACACTATGTGTACATGAGGATGATCACATTATAACTCTCTTCTAGACGATCTATGGTTGCAGAAATTCATGTAAGAGTGAGATAGAATTATAAAAAGTTATTTGGAAGTTTCTCTGAAATGGCAGAGAAAGTCTTTCTAAAGACTTCTACTACACACAAAGCTATATTTTGAAAAATATTGCCCTGATCTCAGACATTTGTGGAATGCTCCAGTAAGCATCTAATTCATAATTTAGGTTGCTGGGTACAATTTCACCAGAATTTTAGACTCTATGAACACTGAATTAAGTGAACACTAAGTCATAATCTCAAACATCTGAGCCATTCATCCATTGAAGTCTACCTTCTTTTCAGGGTAGAGTTGGACATAAGAGTTTTAGGTATTTGCTGCAACAACTTCCTAAAAACTATGGTGTCCAGGCCAGCCACAGTGAAAAGTGTTGGTCTAATACTTGCTTTGTATTTGTGATCATTCCATCATCATCTAGGCACCAGGGCTCATTCTTCAGCACTGGGAGCCAAGAATGATTGATTATCCACCTCCAGATAGGGCCAAAACTGAAAAGACCCTTTTTATCTAGAAAACCTCCTTGTTATAGTGATAAAGTGAGACAGTGAAGTGATGTGTGGCTGCTTTGTGTGTGTTACATAGTCTTTATGGCATCCTTTTACCTGTGTTTGATCCCTGAGTAAAAGGCTGCCACATTTCTGGCCTAGGGCAGACATTCCTTTCCTTCCTTTCCATTTTTACCTACCTTTCCTAGTTCTGGGTCTTCTTGAGATAGATCAGAGGCGGGAATATATAGCCAAGGGAGGGGCCTTTTCCACATTTCACAGGACATCTGGGCAAGGGGAAATAGCTGAGGGAGGATGGTCTGTGCACTCCACAGTCATAGATGGCATGCTGTTAATAGGGATGGCTTGGTGGATAGCCAGGGAGACATGCATAGGGTCTTATGAAGCTTCCCCAGAATTAAACAACAAGGAAACCATGGTAGAACCTTATGAAGCCTCCTACAGTCAACCCTGGTCTGCCAGTCAGAGGGTTGACTGGTCTGGCAGGATACCTACTCTCTCACTTCTCCTCATAAGACAGGAAGCCTCACTCCACATCAATTCTCCCCTAGGACGTCAATTAAAAATTTGGAAGCCTTGCAGACTTATCAGCCTTCACAGAGGCAAACTAGTGTTTTTCTGCAATGCAGCCTGAACCCAATACCAGCTGCCAGATAGAGAATCTTGGCCTGAGAACAGGAGCCTTAACACAAACAGCATCCTACAATTGTAGAGGGAGGGAAAGTGGTCAGATGTTCTGTATGTTAAAGCTTTTATTTATCTAAGAAATAATTCCCAATATTGTGAATGTTGTGTGGAAACGTGTCTGCTGAAGGAGACAAGACAAGGTGAGAAAGCCTCTTTGATTCAGGACCAACTTCAAACTTTAGGGTGGATATCAGGTGAAGACAAAAGGACAAGGGACTATGGCTATTGCTTCAGCCCCAGAGGAGCATGGTCTGTCCCCTCATCTTTACCCACCTTTTCCAGTCCTAACTTGCCTTCTGTATTTCCTTTGCAGGATATATTAGAACCCACAGGACAGCCTGAGAGAGTAAACATTCCATCCTTAATGGGGATCTCAAGATGTGTAAAGAAAAGTTAGGGAGTTTCTCTGCCAACACTAAAAGATTCATACAGAAATCTGAACACTTTCCATTGTTATTGATTGAACCTGGAAGGATGTGGGGGACTTAATCTCACTGCTGTTCCCTATATGAAAGAGAATTTGGGTGGCTGGTCAGGTCTACAGAGACCAACTCTATACCCTAAATCAACAACTCCCACCTGGAAATCAGGCAGTTCCTTGAAGAAATCTAGGATCTAAATACCAACAGGTCAAAGAAGAGCCCACATCTGCAACCTTATGTGCTTTATAAGGTGCATGAAAGCTATTCAGGTAAAACCATTTAACTTTTCCAGGTTAACAGAGGTGGTGCAGGGAAAGGAGGAAACCCTACCAATATTTAGAGAAAATTTATAAAAGTTGCCAAAATGTATACCAACATGGCCCCCAGGCCAGTAGAGGCAGAAATAGTAATAAATACCCACTTCATTAACAACTCTTCCTCTGATATCTATAGGCAACTCCAGAAACTGGCCTAGGGACACCAGACAGACATGGCTCAGCTACTGCTGGTGGCCTCCACTGTCTACAATAACTAGGACAAAAGGTAACACAGAGGGACCAAAAAAAGACCAAATTATTGGGCATAGCTATTGCCTGCCATGGCCTCGTGAACACTATAAGGGGCTTCAGGGATGGTGGCAAGACCTTTTCCTGGTGTGGGAAACCCAGAGACTTTAAGAGAGAGTGTCAAGCCAGCCCTAGGATGTTCAAAGATGAAGTGGGAAAAGTCATGAAACCCAGGTGGCCCTGGCATACATGGACAACCAGACTATGGGTCATAGGACTATCCCTCAAATGGAAGGAATAGTCAAGAGAAGCCCAAACCCTAGTGGTCACAGTCACAAATGACCAAGGCCTGAAGGAGTGTGCATTTGACACTGGCTCATCATACATCCAGGTCACACATGAAGAACTCCAGGTTACCCTGGATATGGCTGGTAAGCAAACTTCTTTTTCCTATTGGATATGGGAGCCACTTATTCAGTTGTAAAAACCTTTGGCAGACCCCTGACTGGGGGATCTACTGTGTTGCTGTGGGCATTCATGCACACCCCACCAGAAGGTATTTTACCCCCATCTTATTATGTATCTTGGAAGGAATATTAGTAAACTACCAATTTATGTTTATCCCAAAGGTTCCAGTACAATTGTTAGGCCTCCAATTATAATTACTCATACTATGATGTAGATGGGTAACTTCTGAGATGATTTTGAGGGGGAACAGAAGACACCGATAAGCTTGGACAGTATAGATATAAAAGTTCAGGTGAATGTAAATCCAGGCAAGCCAGTGAGGTTCCACCTGTAAAAGTGACTCTATAAACAGGAATTCCCTTTCACTGTAAGGGACAACACTGATTGTCCCCAGAAATGTGAGAGAGAGTTACCCTGATTAAATAACAATTATTAGAAACTGGAATGTTAGTGACATAATCATCCCATTGTAATTCTGGCAGTAAAGGAACCAAATAGAAAGTAGAGGAAGGGTGCAGTGGCTCATGCCTGTAATCTCAGCACTCTGGGAAGCTTAGATGGGGGAGGGGGGATTGCTCCAGGTCACAAGTTTGAGACCAGCCTGAGCAAGAGTGAGACACTGTCACTAAAAATAGCAAGGCATAGAGGTGATCTTTCCAATCACCCTCCCTCCACCTATCCATCCTTCTCCATTACCTCTATGGTCTGTCTTACAAGGGTATAAGTGAATCTTTCTAAAACTAGAGTATAAATGTCTTGACACAACAACTAAGTAAATAACATAAAGTCTATGTTAAGCAGCTTGATGAAAGTATTTCAAATTGTATATGAAAACACTACACTGTACCCCATGTTTGCATTAATGTACACAGCTGTCATTTAATAAAAAAAAAAAAGAAATTTTAAAACCAATGTGCAGGTTTGAAAAGGTAGAGTTCTGGGGAGGTGATTAGGTCCTAAGCATGTAGCTTTCATGGCTAATATTGGTACCTTTTTGAAAGAAGCCCCAAATGGCTAGCTTACCCCTTTCTTCATGGGGATACATAGTAGAAGTTGTCTTAAAGCCAGAAAGTGGGCTCTCACCAGACACTAAATTCTCTGGCATCTTGGGTTTCCCAATTTCTTACAAAATTGTGAGAAATACGTTTCTCTGTAAGCCATCCAGTTCATGGTATTTTGTTACAGCAGCTCAAGTGGAACAAGGCAGCCAAGAAAAGAGCCTTACATATCTCAGAGAATGAGGCAATTACAGGTACATTCTTGTTCGGTTTGTGAACTTGTCAGTTAAGAGTAATAAAATAATTATAACTTAAAACATATATTTATATGTATTGATTTACATCTATCTTAAGCTGTGCATGACTTCATAACAGATGTCTCCAACTTTAATCCGGCATCATATGATCATATGGTACATCACCTCCTTCCCTCCATGCTTACCTATAACTTCATACTCCAACATTAAGAAACCTGGCTACCACTACTCAGCATCCATTTATTTACATACTCGACCTGAATATCCGTGGGTAGTACTTTTATAATTGTTAACTTTTATCTCCAGGAGAAACAAATTTACCAACTGGAGGACAGTATTACATAAAATTCTTTAGTTTCACAGTTTCCAGTGACAAAGTTATGTAGGTAAGACCATTTCCCTCACTCCCTTTAGTGAAGCCATATCATATAATTGTAAAAAAGATTCATTTGTCACCATATGCATTTCATCCTGAAATACCCCTACATCCTGACTGATTTTTTTTGCATGCAATTCAGTCTTTGTAATGTATAATTCTATTGGTTTTGACAAATGAATAGAAACATGTTTTTTACCACCCCAATCTAGTATAGGTACATTATTATAAAATTAAAAAACAGTTCCCGTGTCTCAGTACCCTTAGCATAGTGGTTACAATGCCAGCCACATACACTGAGGCTGGCGGGTTCGAAACCGGGCCGGGCCAGCTAAACAACAATGACAACTGTTGTAAAAAATAGCCGGCATTGTGACGGGCACCTGTAGTCCCAGCTACTTGAGAGGCTGAGGCAAGAGAACCGCTTAAGCCCAGGAGCTAGAGGTTGCTGTGAGCTGTGATGCCATGGCATTCTACTGAGGGTGACATAGTGAGACTCTGTCTTAAACAAACAAACACAAACCCCAGTTCTTTCAGCCTAAAATTTTTTCTGTGCATCCTCTTTGTAATCAATCACTCTCTCAGCACAGGCAATCACTATTCTGTTTCCCTTCCATTTATAATATTTTAATGAACCAATGTGCTAGCTAATCAACTGCTACTCTTTATCTCCCCTGTGTGAATACAAGCTCCATGAGGGTAGGAACCATGTGTCTCATTAATCATTCTATGCCTTCTGATAAGAGAAGTTTCTTACACACTATACACTATAGGTACTTAACAAATATTTGTTGAACAACTGTATCAATGGAGAATTAATGGATAAAAATAGAATTATTTATTTCAGACCTGGTAATACTTATTGATGGGTTAGATACTCTAATAGATACTGGTGATTCAGAGATAGAATATGGTATTGTCCTTCAAGGAAGAACAAAAGGACAAAACATGTACACAAATCACTTCAATACCTGTTAGACTGTGATACAGTTGCCAGAAGTATAGTAGAAATAGAGTTCAAGGAAGAGAGCACTTACTCTAGATAGGGTTGTTTGGAGAAGGTTTCGTAGAAAATGTAGCAATCAGCTCCCTTTAAAGAATTCTATTCTAACTTATTTGGGTTAAAGGTGAATTTGTTACTAAGATGTATTTGCTACAAACACAATCCTGGTTCTATCATCTTTTTGAAGCATATTGAGAGGGCTTGAAGTCTGAAATGGAGGCAGAGGGTATGAGTACAGGAGATGGTAATGTTTGTGCATGTTTTAAGGGGCTAAAACTATTAATATCTCCAAGGTATTTTTGTCCTAATTTGTCAGGTTACATTATGGTCTACATTAGCTTTGATGAAGACTCATTTTTTTTCATTCCCTATCTGTAATCGGGTTCTCATAACTCTTTATCTTTTGTTTAATTTTATATTGCATTGATTTCCTTTCAAAATATAAAAAGTTTTCATCTTTGGGGAATAGGCTATTTAAATATGATAATTGCATTTGGGAAATATTATAACTGAACTGTGCAGAGAAAATTATATCCAACATACATTCAGTGCCAAATATAAAATATAGTTTTAGAGAAAGAGTAAATGTGTGCTAGAGTATTTAATTATTTATAAATGCACATTGTCAGGAGATAATTGTTCCGAAACAATACAGAAACTTGATGGTAGCAATATCGACTATGTGGAATGTTTTGAAGAGTGGTTCAAAGATAATCCCAACCTTCAATATAGTTCCCTAGCCAGCTACACTCATTTGGAGTGAAAGCATGAAAAGCCAAGGAAAAACAAACATTTATATTTTAGCAGGCATTGTACCTTAGCTTACAATCAATTATTAATATATAAACCAGATTTTATTTTTTAAATGAACTCTTATGCCTTAGTTCATTTAGGCTGCTATAACAAAATACCTTAGACTAGGCCATTTATAGATAACAAATTTGTTGCTCATAATTCTCAGGCTGGAAAATCTAAGATCAAGGCCCCAAAAGATTTGGTGTGTGGCAAGGGCTCTCTCTCTGCTTCCTCATTGCTTTGCTTCCTCGATGTCTTATTGATACATCCTCAAATGGCAGAAGGGTTAAACACTGTGTCCTCCAATGGAAAGGGCCAACGGAGCTCACTTGAGCTTCTTTTATAAGTCCATGAATCCCATTAGTGAGGGTGAATCCTCATGATTTAAGCATTCTTTAAAGACCCTACATCTTGATACTGTCACTTTGGGTATTAGGGCCCAACATATGCACTTGGGATTTAGGGGAAATTTGAATCATATCCAGAGCACAGCATCTTACTGGAAATCTGTGCCCTCAGGTAATGGATCAAGGGATAAGTACATTTTGATGGAGGCAGACGGTAAACAATGTGTGGAAAGGAGGTCATTACCGAAGATGCTCGGGTTGAGTGGCATATGCTGGGAGAGTGTGGACTAGATATAGGGAACTTAGACATCTTTTGTATGAAGACTCTTAAGAAGGAGGGGTCGATGATGAAAAGGTAGCTATAGTCATGTAAAAGCATCTGTGGAAATCTGACCAAAAAATTAGCAACATTGGGATGGGACTTGAACGCAAAAAGAACAGGAAAATTCCAGAGTAAGTAAATAGAACTATAATATTGATTTGAAAGGGGAGTGCTACCAAAGCAAGAATCAGACAAAGAGATAAATGGCAAATTCAGGTAAGTGAATTAAACATGGAAGAACAAACAAACTCTCAGTGATTCAAATTTCAGGTACACACAGAGGTGTATGAGGGAAATATAGACAGAGAATTTAAATAGAAGTTGGACTGAAACTCAGGTACCACCAAGGCACAATAGCAGGAAAAGTTGTATTTTGGTCTTGTGTTCTACCCAGGCAAGTATCCAGATGACTAGAGAAAGTCATACCTCGCCACAGGGAAGGATGGATGTGGTAAGGAGAGAAAAGACTGCTCCTGATAAAAAATTTGCTCTAGCTTCATTTTTGTGTATACTATGATTCTGAGTCACAAAACACAGTACACGAAAAAATATTACAAATTTGCTAACTTTGTAGCCTTTTTTAGATTTACTTTCTAGAACTACCAACTTATAAAGAAGTTTTGGAACTGCATCCAATTCTGTATGATGGAGATTTATACTTCACTTGTTCAGAGCTTGGAAAGAGATGTGTGAATAGAACTTAATTGTGGTATATTCTCTAACTTATAGAAATTTAGCAATTATTAGGAAAATTTTTTCAACTGGTCCACAGTATGAATTTATTCCCTGACCCCTCTGACATATCACTTCTTTGGTAACCTTTTATAGTGTTAATACTTCAACCAGTGCCTTTGGGGAGGACTCTCAGTTTGATTTAGCAGTTCTGGTCACATGAAGGAATTTTGCATTTGAACGAGTCAATATATCAAAAGTTTAATTCATTAATTCTTAAAAAGTTAAACATAGCCTTACCATGTGATTCAGCAACCACACCCCTAAGTACTTATCCAACTGAGGAAAGAACTTACATCTTTACACACACAAAAATACACACATGGATGTTTATAGCAGCCTTACTCATAATCACTGAAAACTCAACACAACCAAGATGTCCTTCAATAGGGGAATAAGTAAAAAAACAAACCAAGCAAAACAAAACAATGATACATCCAGGTAATGGAATATTATTTAGCACTAAAAAGAAATGAACTAACATGCCACAAAAGACATGGAAGAACGTTCAGTGCATATTGCTATGTGAAAAAAGCCAATCTGAAAAGGCTCTTTGATATAAGATTTCAACTACACAACTTTCTGGAAAAGGCAAAACTGTGGAGACAGTAAAAAGACTAATGGTTTCCAGAAATCGTGAGGGAGAAAGGATAAATAAGCAGAGAACAGATGAATTATCAGGTGATGAAAATACTTGGCATGATACAATGACGAACGCATGTAAGTATATATCTACCCAAACCCACAGAATGTTCAACACCAAGAGTGATCCCTAATGTACACTATGGAATCTTGGTAATAATGATGTGTCAATGTAGGGTCATTGATTATAACCAATGTATCACTCTGGTAAATGATGTTAGTAATTGGGAAGGTTGGGTATATGTGGGGATGGGAGTATAGGAAAAACCTCCATACCTTCCTCTCAGTTTTGCTGTGAACATAAAATTGCTCTAAAAAAAAAAAAACTTTAAAAAGTATTCATGTAACTTTCCCAAATCATAATATTTTTCCTTTCTAATGACCACTATAGCAGGATTTTCCCATTCCCATTGTTATCCAGGTAATCTAAGAGAATATTTCATTTATAATCCAGTCATTTATGTGGAATTTATTTGTTTAATTTAGGCTGGACACACATACCAGGGTCACTTGCTAATTGACCTCCCTGCCTGCACACTCTCTCCATCTCATCACTATTGCTCTCCGCCACCAAACTAACTCACCTATTTGATTTCTTCACTTTCTTTTTCAAAAGCATTGGTAGTTTCCAGTTGTCCAGAGAATAAACTAAAACTACCCAGCTGCCTGTGCAAAGACTTTCACAATCTGGCACCACTCTGACTTGCCAGCATTAACTTCCACCCTGTCCTTAAAAATCTATGAATCTGACAAAGGGCTGATAACTAGAGTCTCCAGAGAACTCAAATTAATTAATCAACAAGAAAAGAGCAAACAATCCTATCTACCACTCGGCAAGAGACACGACCAGAAACCTCTCTGAAGATGACAGATGAATGGCCAACACATGAAAAAATGCTCATCGCCTCTAATCATCAGAGAAATGCAATTCAAAACCACTCTGAGTGGCTCGGCGCCTGGGGCTCAAGTGGCTAAGGCGCCAGCCACATACACCTAAGGTGGCGGGTTCGAATCCCCAGCCCGGGGCCCGCCAAACAACAATGACGGCTGCAACCAAAAAAAAACAAATGGCCAGGCATTGTGGCGGGCGCCTGTGGTCCCAGCTACTTGGGAGGTGGAGGCAGGAGACTCGCTTGAGCCCAGAAGTTGGAGGTTGCCATGAGCTGTGATGCCATGGCACTCTACCCAGGGGGATAGCTTGAGGCTCCGTCTCAAAAAAAAAAAAAATCTTATTCTA
>CAUYQV010023343.1:0-34554 GCA_963574575.1 Galagoides demidoff | reverse complement strand
AGTGATCCCATCTCAGGGTGGGCAAGGGACTTGAAGAGAAATTTCTCTGAAGAAGATCGGCGCACGGCCTACAGATATATGAAAAAATGCTCACCATCCTTAGTCATCAGAGAAATGCAAATCAAAACTACTTTGAGATATCATCTAACCCCAGTGAGATTAGTCCATATCACAAAATCCCAAAACCAAAGATGCTGGCATGGATGTGGAGAAAAGGGAACGCTCCTACACTGCTAGTGGGAATGTAAACTAATATGTTCCTTTTGGAAAGACATCTGGAGAACACTTAGAGAACTCAAAATAGACTTGCCATTTGACCCTGCAATTCCTTTATTAGGTATATTCCCAGATGACCAAAAAATCGCATTACAACAAAGATATTTGTATCAGAATGTTCATTGCAGCCCAATTCATAATTGCCAGGTCATGGAAGAAGCCCGAGTGCCCATCAATCCATGAATGGATCAACAAACTGTGGTATATGTACACCATGGAATACTACGCAGCCATTAAGAAGGATGGAGACTTTACATCCTTCATGTTCACATGCATGGAGCCGGAGAATGTTCTTCTGAGCAAAGTATCGCAAGAATGGAGGAAAAAGTATCCAATGTACACACCCCTATTATGAAACTAATTTATACCTTTTATATGAAAGCTATAACCAAATAGCCTAAGAATGTGGGGAGGGGGGAGGGAAAAGGAAAGGGGGGGAATGGGTGGAGGGAGGGGGATTGGAGGGACCATTTTTGAAGTCTATCGTACAGGGGTACAAGTGAAACTCTCTAAGAGTAGAATCAGAACGTTTTAAAACTATAACTGAGAAAATGACATGAAGGCTGTGTTGATCAGTTTGATGGAAGTATTTCGGATTGCATGTGAAAACCCGACACTGTACCCCAGAAGTGCATTAATGTACATAGTTACCATTCAATAAAAAAATTAAAAAAAAAAAAGAAATTGTTATTCCCTTAGGGAATGAATCTTTGCAGAATGCAGCAATATTCATGATAAGTTTCCATGCCACCTTCTGAATGTGTTCTCATCTCCCACCATTCATTTACTTTTCACCTCCTAAGTGATACAACCCTTGGACTTTAAAGTACAACATTGCAAAGCCAATTAACTAAGTATTATTGGTGTAGCATTATATTTAACTTTGTACCTCTTCTGTTTAAAAAGAAAACTAAAGAATATTCGATTTGTAGTGCTAAAGAAGGTGATAAATGCCTATGATAGTTATAAGAAACTGGTTTCATCTCTTGGTTTTCTATTCTGTTCCATATGTCTATGTCTCTATATTTGGGCCGTTAACATGCTTTTTTTGATCACTGTGGACTTGTAATATAACCTAAAGTCTGGAAGAATGAAGCCTCTGTCTTTTTTTTATTACTAAAATTTGCTTTGGCTGTAAGGGTTTTTTCCTGGTTCCATAAGAAACAAAGAACTATTTTTTCAGTTCTTCAAAGTATGATTTTAATGGAGTATTTTAATGGGGACTGCATTCAATCTGTAAGTTGCTTTGGGTAGTATAGACATTTTAACATTGATTCTTCCCAGCCAAGAGTGTGGTATGTTCTTCCCTCCCCCTTTGTTAATGTCTTCTGCTATTTCTTTTCTTTGGATTTCATAATTCTCTTTGTAGAAGTCCTTCACCTCTTTTGTTAGGTGTATTCCTAGGTATTTCCTTTTTCTTTAAAGCTACCAATAAGGAAAATGTGTCTTTGATTAGTGGCTCAACTTGACTGTCACTGACATATACAAAGGCTACTGATTTGTATACCCTGAGACATTACTGTAGTTCTTGATCACTTCAGGGAGTCTTGTGGTTGAGTCTCTGGGGTTTTAAGTGTAAGATCATATTATTGGCAAAGAGCAACAGTTGGACCTCCTCTGACCCTATTGGATGCCCTTTATATCCTTCTCTTACCTGTTCTCATTGGCTAGAACTTCCAGAACTATGCTGAATAGTAGTGGCGGTAGAGGACATCCGTGATCTTTGATAAACCAAACAAAAGCATACACCAGGGACAAGAATCCCTATTCAATAAATGGTGCTGGGACAACTGGATAACCACATATAAAAGACTGAAACTGGACCTGTGCCTTTCACCATTTACAAAAATTGACTCACAATGGACAAAAAGATTTAAATCTATGACATAAAACGATAAAAATTCTAGAACAAAATATGGGAAAAACTCTTGAGGATGTGAACTTGGGTAAAGATTTTATGAAGACTTTAGTGGCCATTGCAACAACAAAAAAAATAAACAAATGGGACTTAAACTGAAAAGCTTCTGCACAGTTAAGGACACAACAATTAAAGCAAATATACAATCTTCTGAATGGGAAAAGATATTTGCATGTTACAAATCTGACAAAGGCTTAATAACTAGGATCTATAGAGAACACAAATTAACCAACAATAAAAGAGCAAACAGTCCCATCTATCACTGAGCAAGAGACATGAATAGAACCTTCTCTGAAAAAGACAGATGAATGGCTAACAACCATATGAAAATGCTCATCGTCCCTAATCATCAGAGAAATGCAAATCAAAACCACACTGAGATATCACCTAATCCCAGTAAGAATAGCCTACATCATAAAGTCTCAAAGCTGCAGATACTAGTATGGATATGGAGAGAAGGGAACACTTTTACACTATTGGTGAAACTGCAAATAATACAACCTTTTTGGAAGGAGTATGGAGAATTCTCAAAGAATTCCAATTAGACCTCTCATTTGATCCTGCAATCTCACTACTAGGCATCTACCCAGAAGAAAAAAAATCATTTTATCATAAGGATTTGCACTAGTTGTTTATCACAGCTCAATTTACAATCACCAAGAGGTAGAAACAACCTAAATGCCCATCAACCTAGGAATGGGTTAGTAAACTGTGGTATATGTGTACCATGAGATACTATTCAGCCATAAAAAGATGAAGACTTTACATCTGTTCTATTAACCTGGATGGAGTTGAAACACATTCTTCTTAGTAAAGTAACACAAGAATGGAGAAGCAAGTATCCCATGTGCTCAATACTAAGTATGAAGCCAGTAGATGATCTAATCCATGCCCACATAGGAGAAAAACCTAATTCAATTCAAGTTGTGGGGGAGGAATTGGTGTGCTCCCACTTAATGGGCACAACGTCAGAGTGTATGGCATACCTTTTGGGTGCAGGACACAACTACAAGAGGGACTTTACCTAACAAACTCAAATATTGTGACCTGATTGGTTGTACTCTCACACTAACCTGAAATTTAAAAAAAGAAAGAAATACCTATGATATTTTATGTTTATCACACTTTTAAGTTTATACTATGAATATGCAGTCTTTGTCCTGCCATCAACTCTATTTGACGCTCCTGATTACTTTCTCTCAGTTGTCTTTTATAGAGTTTGTTCTCTATGTAGAAATACAAACATTGCACACCAAAGGACTCAATTTGTTCAGGTTTCTATGCTAATAGAGGCATCCCTCTGCAAAACATTGCTTTGCCTCTCAGAAGGAAAAGGATAACTTGAAGCTATGCTTAGATGGAAGAGGAGGAGGAAGGAGATGGGTTTATTGTTAGAGACAATTTTGATTTTGGTTGAAGATGAAAGAGCACAGATTTTGTTTTACGTATGTGGTTATATAGGGAAGTTTCTGATCAATTGTATTGACTATTTAAAATGCCATCATTACAGTTTCTCTTACATTTATATAGTCTATTTCTTTTATATCTTTGATACTTTTTATTTATTATGCTTTTTCTTCCCTGGAGGTCATTTTAAGCCCAATTTTTGAGTGTGTATGTGTGTCTGTGTGTCTGTGTGTGTATGAATAGCATATAAACATAAAAGATACTTTATGTATTTCTTCCTTTGAGCTAGGACAAGTTCTTTTTATTTTACTTTTTGTGTTTTTATCTGACTCATCTAGGTTCCTCTACATACTGGAGCTGGTTTCTACTCTTTGCGATTTTTAAGCTGCTTTATATGGTTTCCAACAGTTACTGTTTTGGATTTTCCTGATTTAGAGCCATGTTTTTCAAACTGCAACAAAGCTCTCAAGGGCACTGTAGCAGACTCACAGGGCACTGCAAAATATTATACATTTTCAAGGGAAACACATTGATCTTACACTTTACAAATTATTACAGTGAAGTTATTGGGACCTATTTAATAAACAAAACGTAGACTTTTTTTCTGCATAGGAGATACCATAAAACAATTGAGACATTGAGGGTACTGTGAACCAAAAAAGTGTGAGACTCTGATTTAGAGTAGTATGAATGTAATTTAAGTTAGATAAAAGTGTTACCTCTCCTTCTTTCAATAAATGTTGACTTTCATTTTGTAAGAGGAAAAAAATTCATATAAACTTATTATTCAGGGCCCAGGTAATGTTCAGAATTTTAAAATGAGACTTATGTACTTCTGGTTAAGGAACTAGAGGTTTTGAAGACTAGGTAAATTTCTCTTTCATATCTGTATTCTTCTTGATATATACTCCTGAACATGTTTCATTTCTCCATCTCTGTTAGTTCAGTGTAACATTAGTGGATGATTAAGCAAAAAAAAAAAAAAAGAAGAAGAAGAAAGAAAGAAAAGAAGGGAAGGAAAGAAGAAAGTATATTTCATGAGTTCCTGAGAGTAGTTTCTTCTTGCAGTAAGCAAGTTTGGGTATTAATCTATACTATTCTGTTTATTAATAACACAATTTTCAATTTTTTCCACTTTTTTCCTTTTTTTTTCAAATTATTTTAATGAACCTACCACACAGATTGCCTTGGCCTCTTTAAAAAGTTGGAAATCTCTAGATTGTTTCTGTGGATTTCTGTGTTTTCAAGAATGATACAATACAAGCATAATATGCACTTTAAAATATAGTAAGTCCAGGGCAGTGCCTGTGGCTCAAAGGAGTAGGGCACTAGCCCTATATGCCAGAGGTGGCAGGTTCAAACCCATCCCCAGCCAAAACTACAAAAAAAAAAAAATATATATATATATATATATTTTATATTTATATATAGTAAGTTCATTCTAAAATAGCAGTTTTAAATTTTTTTTGAAGATAAATTATTTGAAAAAATATAGTGCAATCTTTAAGCCAGTACTAATACCTGACTAAAATAGAATTGCTCTCAATATTCTGGATAAAGCAGAAGCAAATGCTTACATTTTCACAGATAGCCTTTTAATTTCTTCACCAGTTCTAAGATGCCTATCTAACACATTTATTACGACTAAGAGATCAAGTCATATTATTAGTGAATTAACAGAATGTGCATCACAGATTTTAGACTTTCATTTTATAGAAATTATACCAAAAAATAATGACTAACACTTGTACTGCAGCTTTTAAAGGACACATACACTGTAATGAAGCAGAGGGGTCCAAAAATGAAGTGGAGGAAAACTAAAGTTAATTGGGTTTTTTTGTGTGTGTATGTGATTCAAAGTAGACTTGAATGAAATTAAGGTGTAAAAGACATAAAGGTTGAATCTTATAGCTTAATTTGTTATCTTTGACTTAGGAGTTATCATCCAAAAGCTACTTTCAGAGTGAAGTGAAAGATTACAGATGGAAACTTTAGTTTAAATAATTGAAAGCAGTTTACTCAATACCTTTTATTTCACTTTAAAGAAACATATAATTAGTTTTTAAGAAACATTTCCAATGAAAGACATTTTTCTGTGTGTAGTTGTACAATGTACTATTATTGGTTGAAACTTTGAAGATCCTTTCACATATGATTCCTAGATGTTTTTAATAATACAATCTGCTGTAAAAAGTGATGAGTTTAAAAAGAATAAAGATTTTCATTGATCTTTGTTCATTATTATTTCCTAATTTTCACTTTGCTTTTTGAAAAATAAAATATTTACAGGACTAGACAATGGTGTATCGCACATTCCCCTATTCACTCACCCATAAGATAGTCCCCTCCTTAAAGGTCATTTTCCAAGTTGGTAAGGAAGACTACCCTTTCACACATGGGATTAGTTGTGCCAAGCCTTGTAGCAGAGCAACTGTGAACATTACAGCTCCTGAAATGCTATGCTTCACTTGGCTTAGTTCTCATAGACTCTTGAGATTGAAGGTAAATCTTCTGTACAAACTCATGTTTGTGGTAGGCTCACACTTCTAGAAGCTAATGTGTTTGTTCATTTATTTGTACTTGATAATAATAATTTTAATTTGTCTTTTTCCTTAAGCTTATGGCTTCCCCTGTAAAGTCCACTTTAAATTTCTTTAAGTAACCTATGCATTTTCAGTATAATTTAAGCTTCTAACTTTTTGTAAAACGTCTTAATATGAAGAGTTATTTTGATGATCTTGACCTTTTTTACTGTTTGCTTGTCCATAGTGTGGGTTGCATTTTCTCTGATGTTAAGATTTATAGCTGAGAGCAAGATATCTGCTGACGCAAAACATTCCCCCTAAATGCTGTTTTTCTTTCTTTTTCATCATTTCTATTGTTTTAGTGATTATATTATTCCGTAACATGTCTGGATACATAGTCACACACTAAAAACCTTGGGTAAGACTGAAACCAAAGTTTAAGTGCATTCCTATTGTATTAATAATCTATGCACCACAGGTCATGTTTCACCTCACAAAAATTCTGTTCAAAATAGCTTTTTAACAATCAAAACATTATGTATCTTTATAAGGGAATATGCATAAAATCCTTTAGAGGAAAGAACAAAGCCTTTGATAGTGGTAAGCATCATCATCCCATCTTTACAAGACCTTATGATATTACTATTTTTCTTTCTACTTAAAGAAATGAAGATTTTAGCATAAAAGATATACAACTTGTTTATAATTGTGTCTTTATTTTAATTCAAATCTGAAATATTTACTTTTTGGTTCTGAGAAAGGAATTTTATATATGCTTAAAAGGAAAACTTCTCTTGGTAATAAGTATACCTCACTGTATGGAAGAAGCTCAAGACTTTGTACCCTCCACATAATTCCTTTACAGTTTTAAATAAAATACTCAAAAGAAGCTCCTACTGAAGATCATGTAAACTACTTTGTATAATATGATTAAATTCTTTTTGTTAGGAAACTTGCCTTCCATAAAGTCCTATTTCTAGTTAATGTCTTGATGTGTCCATCTTCTTTGACGTGTACCTCATAGTGGTAAGAACTCAGGCACTGAAACAAGACTACAAAACCAAATGTGAGGTAACAGATGCCTGTTTTCTAGAATTCTTATTCAGTAGACTATAGGGAAAAAGCATATACGGAAGGAAGAGAGAAGTGGTGAAAAATAATGTTGAATGATTGAAATGTGGAAGGAGAGAAGAGAGAAAACTTTTATGGAATTTTGGATTCCAGAGTGCCATTAGAAATAAGCTAACTTGATTGTCTCATTTTACAAAAGAGAATGAAAACTTGCTTTAGGTCATTTAAACTACCTAAAACTCAAAAGGAGGTAACTAAATGTGGCAGAAACTGGGGTAAGAAAAAACATAAGAAGATAAAGTGAAACGGGAGTGATATTGCAATCATTTCACTATGAAAATAATTTCTTAAACTTTTTTTTTTTTTTTTTTTTTTTTGGCGGGAGCTGGGTTTGAACCCACCACCTCCGACATATGGGACCAGCGCCCTACCCTTTTGAGCCATAGGCACCACCCATGAAAAGAGTTTTAAAGACCAAAGAGTAGAATATCTGGGTAAGAGACAGCAAAATAATAAAATGGGGACTGTAAAACTAAAAGTATTAGAACTAAAAATGCACTCTTTTATTAGATGAGGTATATTCCATCATGGAATATAATTATAATGATATCTTACCTTATCTCACCCCTCCCCCACTTTAATGTAATCTCTTTGAGGTCAAGACTGTCTTACTCACTTTCTCCCTTATGACAAAAAACCATGCCTGAGACATAGTAGGGATTCAGTGAGTTAAATTAAATTACACACTTTTTATGGAAGAGATTACCACTAATGTCTAATGAGTAGTAGGAATTTCCTCCAAAGGATATTGTGATTTCAAATTAACTCGGTATTTGTATGCTCCACCCTACCTTACCATCATAGTTGCTCTAGAAAAATACAGTATTTTTAGAGCCATGTTCTCCTTTTGATCATCTAATGTTTCTTCAGGACATCTAGTTTTGCTTAGGACAGAAGGAAAAGGCAGACAAGGGATATCTTTGAAAGATAAAAACCAGCAGGAGGCTCTTCAGAAGAAGGAACCATATGGGTGGAATTAATTGGTACCCTGGATGCCAACTGTTAGATCCAAGGCAGATGGGCTTTGCTCAGCCCTGCAAGTGCTTGTGTCTGGCTAATAATCACACAGTACAAAAGCCAGATTCCAACAGTGAAAGGCAGATCAGAGAGACTTTTTTTTCCCTTGCACTTGGCACTCTTTGGATGCTATCTGCACTAAAGATTTAGATTAATGAGGCTTGGCGCCTGTGGCTCAAGCAGCTAAGGCGCCAGCCACATACACCTAAGGTGGCAGGTTTGAATCCCCAGCCCAGGACCGCCAAACAACAATGATGGCTGCAACCAAAAAATGGCTGGGTGTTGTGGCGGGCGCCTATAGTCCCAGCTACTTGGGAGGCTAAGGCAGGAGACTCGCTTGAGCCCAGGAGTTGGAGGTTGTTGTGAGCTGTGATGCCATGGCACTCTACCCAGGGGGATAGCTTGAGGCTATCTTTTTAAAAAAAAAGATTTAGATTAATATTGCTGGCCATATGCTCTGTATATTGTGATTATATAGTGTTGTTTTGGTTGCTAGCTACTTTGGATGCTATGGTTAAGCAAATTATTGCCTTAGCCACCAGCCATATTTTTAGTACAAGATCTACTTTTTAACTTTCCCCCCGTTGCTCTTCAGAAAACTATTTCTTGGGTAGTTATGATATGCTGTGCCACTAGTTAAGTTCTCTAGAGGTTGGTTAGACCATCAATCCCAAGGATACATTTGCGTATATGCCATTCTTTCTTTTCCTTGACTCACTCACATGTGGTTATTTATTGCCCATTTATCGATTGCATGGTCTAGGACTGAAATGATGGGTCTTATGAGAAGGCTGAAAGGTCTTTCTCATATCTTTAAGCACCCCAACCTCCAGCCTTCTTGGTTTAACACATATTGCCTTTATCTGTTAAACTCAAGTGGTAATTTTTGTGCAGTGCATGTCCTCTTTCTACTTGTAAAATGGTGAACTTCCCTGAGAAAAGCAATATATTACCAAATATTGTGTTACAAATGAGTTTGTAAAATTATTTAATTATGGGTGGTGCCTTTAGCTCAGTGGGTAGGGTGCTGGCCCCATATACTGAGGGTGGCAGGTTCAAACCTGGCCCTGGCCAAACTGCAACAAAAAAATAGCCGGGTGTTATGGTGGGTGCCTGTAGTCCCAGCTCCTCCAGAGGCGGAGGCAAGAGAATCACCTAAGCCCAGGAGTTGGAGGTTGCTGTGAGCTGTGTGACACCATGGCACTCTATTGAGGGCGACAAAGTGAGACTCTGTCTCTACCAAAAAAAAAAAAAAATTATTTAATTCTCTGAAAGAAAGTAAAGATGGGAACATGTGAGAATATTGGGCGGCTTATAAGGGGAGAAAAGAGACTGGGAAGGAGGCAAGAAATGAAAAGAAGATTCAGCCTCTAGAGTCTTTGCTCAGAGTGGGATTGTATAGATTCCTTATTTGGACCATCAGCATCCCTGAGAGTAAGAACAGCAGGTGAAGAAGAAGAACCCAGGACTCAGGTGCCATTTGGTGGAGTTCTTGCAGATTTTCCCATGGTTACTTCTTTCTCCCCATTGCATAAGAGAAGGATCTTAAACTATTGGCACAAAATTATAGTGTCTGACAATTTTTAACTTACAGACAGAAAGTGAGGGTTGTATTTTCATATCAATGACCATCATATGTGATTCTTTAATACCAAAGAATCAAAAGATAAACAAATTAAAAGTCTCTGAACAGATAAAGCTTTTCCAGAGGATTTAAAGTAAATATGTATTGCCAATGACATCTTTGTCCTTAAGTTTTGTAATATGAAGCCATTACTTTTTTTTAAACATGGAAGAAGGATTGCATATTAAAAAGACCAGGTTTACAGTTTGCCTGCCAGTAGCTTTAGGTGTTTAAGAATAAAATATGTGTAATTACTGCACTCTTAAATTTGGCTGATTAAATTCTGCAGAACATCTGCTTATCTCCAGGGGATACGGACACTAAGCCACTAGAATTTTATTTTTAATTAGGTGCACACCAACTGGTCATGTGGAAAGTTTGTTTGTTTGTTATAAGCTGTATATCTTTAGATTTGAAGAATAGTGGTTTTACATAACTGGATATAATTATTCTTGACAGAGCTTGACATCAACTTCTTAGCAATGTCTTACAGACTACTTTCAAAGAATTTATGTACAAGAGACTTGATCATATAAAAAGAATCTAACCACAATCATTTCTCTTGTTGACTTAGTTCATACTATTTCTAGTTGATCTGTATTTTCTACTTTCTAAAGTTAAATTGTTACATTTTTCTTAATTTGCAAGTATGTGTTTTAAAATCCATCCATTCAGGTGCATTAGTTTATAGCGTTTCCTGTTACTACTGACTCAGAAAGCAAAAAAAAAAAATTCTGTGAACCTGCCAAGTGTGGGCGTAAAAGTCAGAAGGAGATTTGTACGATGTTGGAATATAGTACAATGTTGTAGGAAGATTTGGAATAGATTACTGGTATAGTTGATTCTTGAGTGTGAAATACTATGCTATCCAATGTAACATTCTAGAAGAAAATTAATAAAAGATGAATGCAAGGAAGAATGCATCTTTATAAAATACACAGCTTTCTATTCAAAACTTTTAATTTTTACTTCATAAAAAATATTCTGAAAATATGAAATTGAAATGAACCCTAAAATACTCTGAATTCCTAATTTTTAAAAAGTTTGGAAATTAAGTCAGTTTGTAATTCTTAGTACTTAACCTGATATCTCATAAGTAGCACAATGTCTGTGTTTAATAACTATTATGTGTTGAATGAGTGAATGAATAAATGAATGAATGACCTACCAAACACATTTAGCTGGCAGTTTTAGTTTGTGTAGGTATATAATTTTAAATAAATTACTGGATTTCACCAAATAGCAAAATAGTTCTGAAAATAAAGATTTAGAACAAAGATATGAGACTGTGGGTAATTTTTATTTTGTTTCTTATGATTTTATATGTTTTTCAGATTTTTAACAATAGGTGTTAAGTAGCAATTTTTCCAAGACATATACATGGATAGAATTTATCTTGAAATAATAATCTCAATCCCTATTAACTCATATTTCATATATGATTCAAACTGCAAAGACCCTGCTTTTGCATTAAAGGCTACTTTTCTTTTTGTTTTTTTGGGGTTTTTTTTCTTTTTTAAAGACAAAGTCTGATTCTGTCATCCTGGGTGGCATGCCATGTCATCAGAGCTCATAGCAGCCTCCAACTCCTGGGCTCAAGGGATTCTCTTGCCTCAGCCTCCCAAGTAGCTGGGACTACAGGCACCTGCTACAACGCCCAGCTATTTTTAGAGACCAGGTCTCACTCTGGCTCAGGTTGGTCTCAAACCTGTGAGCTCAGGCAGTCTACCCATCTTGGCCTCCCAGAGTGCTAGGATTACAGGTATGAGCCACTGTGCCTGGTCCATTATTTTGAAAACGATGTAATTATAGCCAAACATTTTAGGGTTAATTTAAAGAAAGCAGAATTTTATCCTGACCTGAAGAAACTGAATTAATGTTTCAGTAGCCTTGAAAATTTTTACCACTTTCTGAGAAACAACAAAGATACGATATTGAATGCTAATTGTTCCTGTTTCAAGTATAGTCATATTTGAACGACTTTTAAGAAATAATCATGCTAACCTGTAAAAAAAACTGCCCTACCTTCCTAATGGAAGCAAAATCCTGAACCAGGGTACATGGATAATCTGAGCCACTGTTGCAGTTGGTAGTTGAATTCCATGACTAATGGTAGAGTTTTCTGTCTAGGTGGACCACATGGATTTAGTTATCTGCCCACTGGAATGACACAATGGGGAGATATCTGATGAATATCATGGAACATCTGTGAATGGATCACAGCTATGCCTGATGTGAATCATTCTTTCCTCAAAAATCTAAAGTTTAATAGTTAAAAAATTCCAAACTGTTGTCATCGCATAAACTGAGTTGTTTGGCTTATTCTGGGCATTGGGAGAGAATGAATACAATACATACTCTAGGATATTTTGGCAGTCAATTGTTTGGCTATTTTTACGACCTCTCTCCCAAATTTAGGAAAACCTAAAAACTTGAATATCAGTAAGAACCTTGGGTTACTGCAAGCAATAAGAAATACTTTCTTCAACTGTTTACTACTGTCATGTAGGCTCTAGGATTTAAGTCTCATGAGGCTGGTGGATTTAATAGTTTTCTCTGTCAGTCTTTAAATTCAAAGGGCTTAGTTAGAGGTGTGTATAACATGATAACTGAGGCACTCCCACCTACAGAATTTCCAGGACTCTTTAAAGGACCTTAGGGGGAAGCATTTGGTGCCTAGCTCTTTAGGTGACAGTTTCCTTTACTGAATGATCCTTTTTCACATAGATTTCCCTAATTTGTAATCAGTCTCTTTGGGGGGTGGGGTGGGGAGGGGAGGTACTGTTACTTAAAACAACTGGAAAAAAAAGAAAAAGAAAAACTGAAGGATTGTGTGGGATTAGCTAGGTGTGAAACTGTGGTTTCCTGGATACTGCTAATGCTGCTTTTACAACTTTTTCTGGGTAATTTGGCCTACCTATTTATAGGAATAGGGTGTCTGAGTGTGTGTGTTTTGGGGGTGGCTTAGTTTATGCTTTTATTTCCATTTCCAGGAGTAACCTGTTAACCTCTGTATGGTCTGAAACATTTAGCATTCTCTTCTAGCCTATTTATTTTCGATATCCGGGTGTTACCTATCTTTGCTTCTCTTGATACCATGACACTGAAGAGAGAAAATGATTATGCTTTAAATCTGTTCTCCAGGGATGTCTACGAATAAAAGTGTGTGTTTGTGTATGTCTTTGTATTTTGTGAAATGTGAGCTAGTTGTGGTGGCTATGTTTGCTAATAAATAATAAACATATTTAATATTTTATAAATTTTAAAATGAGAATACATTTAGCTGTGGTAAACAGGTTACATAGACAAATTTTTAAGAATGAGATAAGTATTTTATAAGTTAATATTGGAATGAATTGTGTGTGTGTATTTCTTTGACAATGGTATAATCAACAGGAGGCCAACCCTATTAGGTCACACAGACTAGTTGGGTACAGTCCAAGAGAAACTCACTGCAATCTTTAAATTCTAAACAATCAGTGGGCTTTTACAGAGATAAATATATAAATGGAAGAACAAAACAAATGTGTATATGTGATGTGTTCCTAACAAAGACTAAGTTGATGGGGTTTGTCCTACAAAAATGTCAAGAAGCATATTTGTCCCTATCGTTTTGTTTTTAAATAAACATACAATCATTGTTTTGCATTGAAACTTATATTCATATATTTTATCTGATGTTATTTTGGGGAAGTAAAGTTTGTTTTTATAAGGCAAGCATGAAGAAAAATGTATAAATGGGAACACTAATTGTTTAAGATTACCAATAGTTTCTTTTTTGTACTTGAAAATAGTTATGTTTCTAAATGTGAGAACAATAATTCTGACTAAAATTTCAGTGTAATGACCAGGCCTTCTCTCCTTTTTAGAGAAGCAGTCAAGTGTGGAACAGATAAAGACAGCTGCGATCCAGAGAGGTTGATTCCCCACAGAGGAAAGCTGTGCATACCTAACTTAATTGGAAGGTAAACTTCTCTTCAATTAATGATGTCCTCCTTTTCTCAAGGTGTCCAAAGACAGGAGGTGGTCTGTAAAAGGTTGGATGACAACTCCATTGTCCAGAACAATTACTGTGACCCTGACAGTAAGCCACCTGAAAATCAAAGAGCCTGCAACACTGAGCCCTGCCCACCCGAGTAAGTAAGGGAAAGAAGTGAGAATTATTTGCTTCAGATAAAGAGGAAAACATTATGTATTCATATTTAGAACATATTCATATGGTAAGAATAAATCAAGCTGAGAAGAAGGTAGAAAACATCTTAGAGGGTGGAATTTTGATGTCCTTTTCACTGAGCAAAGTTCCTATTTATCTATAGGTTTCAGTTATTAACTCCTTTAAAACAGGAACTTCAGTGAATTTGGTCCTGGAACAATGTTGGAAATTATTATATTTCATCAACTCTAAGGCACATATCTTTTCACATTTTAATATCTCTGAAATTGAGATTTATCTTGTTATTGGTGGTAAGATGGTGTCTTACAATAATATGATAATCAACATTTTCCCCTTTCCTGATGGTACGTCAAATAATTGTGTCCTAGATTTAATAAAATACAGTGATTTGTTGCACTCCTTGTTTTTTCCATATATTTATCCTAACTTCCTAGAGATTTTCAAAATGTTTTAGAAACATTCTGGAATGGAATATCAGTGCTTTAATTTGATGACTCAGTTTGAAGTTCTGCCCTCATTAAGTTCCATCTTCTGAGTATTGGACATAAGCAGACAGGTGTACTGCAGTCTCTTGTGTTGACTAATGTAGCAATTATAACTCACTATAAAGGGAGGCACAAGGGCAGAGCCCATTCACCTTAATGATGATTTAAAAGTGAGACCTGTCGGTGAGGCACAGTTTATAATCCATAAGAGCAGAAATGTTTGGATGGACAAGAGGCAATGATTATGTGAAAAAAAAGAAAAACAGACAAAAGATGTTGATTTGATCATGACAATACTGATCTTTGTAGTGATTTTGCCTGACTGACAACTATAAGACAAAATATGTGTGAATGGAATTTCATTCTTGTTTGAGAAATAGGTTAAACTTATCCACCAGATTAGCTAATTATCCCAACACAAAATTGATAAAGTTAAAAGGGCAAGCAAACGAATTTATACGTCCCAAGCTTTTTAGAACTGGAGAAAAAGGCTTCACCATGAATTATTTCTCTTTTCTAAAAAATGACCACAGTACAGTCACAAAAACCTGGAACTTAACAATAAATAAAGCATCCAGGTACCTAATATGGCTGAACAAATGTGCATTTCTTAATATCTGTTGCAAAATAATAATAACCTCATGAACTTTCATTTTCTAAAGTTAGTGTCTGCCTGAACATTTGAATCTTAAAGGTGATGATATTCACTACTAGATCCTTGAAAAGGTTTCGAGTAATGAGCACAAGAAATGTAGAGTGATAGAAGTTTGTATTCTAAGACTTTATTTTGTATATCTTCTTTTCAAAATGTTATCATCGTATATTCAATTCCTTAAAATCCAGACATGGGAAACTATAGAAATGTGACCTATTATGTCTGTCTATTGCAAAGATATTTTTTTCATATTCCTCTTTATTGCCAATGGTTTTTATGAATTTATCTTAAAGGACACTGAAAATTAAGTAAAACAAAATGATGCTCAATGTCCCCGTCCTGGGTTTCCAGTAGCTTCACTATATTTTCATGTGATTGTGAGCCTCAGCTAAAGTTAATTCCCTGACACTCAGGATGTTAAGTATTATGTTTGACATTTGATCAACCTTTTGCGAGATCTGAATGGGCCTGGTCACACCTATTTTATTTTGGCCTAAGTGTTTGTATTTGTTTAAGCTTAAATGCTTAAATGTCCAATGTCCTTAGAGATTTCAGTCATTGGTCATTCTATCCCATAAATTGTGGGTTTGATTATTACATTGGAAGTGGAGTTGTTTCTTTTTTAAGGGTTTAAGGAAATTGACATGATTCAAGTTAATTTTCTATCTTCTTTTGTGGTTCTGAAATGAAGTTACTTATTAAAGTTTGTGAGTGGGAGATAGAATTCAAACAAGAAAAATGCAGAGAATATGGGAAAGAGAGAAAATTTGTCTGACAGTTTTCTTTTTTGGAAAGACCTAAATGCCCATATTTAAAATATTGCTCATTATTAGTCCTTTTTTCATAGTAGTTTTCGAATTTCTGTTTATTGCTTTTAATTTAAACTATGACAAAGGAAATTTTATTTCTTCAGAATGCTTATCAGATATGCTCCTCAATTTGCAATGAGGTTACATCCTGAAATCCATCATAAGTTTATTTTAGGTTGAGAATGCATTTAATACACCTAATGAACATCCTAGCTTAGCCTAGCCCACCTTAACATACTCAGACACTATCCTACAGTTGGGCAAAATCATCTAGGTCACCCTGGTGACTGGTGACTGGTGACTAGGAGCTAAAAATCACTGCTGCTCCCCAGCATCATGAGTATTGTCCTGCATAGGGCTGGCCTGGGAAAAGATTAAAATTCAAAATTCTTAATATGGTTTCTAGTGAATGTACATTGTTTTGACACCATTGTGAAGTTCAAAAATCATAAGTCAACCCATCATAAGTCAGGGACCATCTGAGATTCCCAGTGGGGCATTGGTATTATAGAGATAAAAATCATAGACTACTGAATTCAATCAGGATCCTAAGTGTGAAGAAAGAAGAGGGTTTTTTTATGGTAATTATGTGATAGGTAGATAAGCAAAAAGAAGACAATGAAAAAACCCTAAAATACCACCATTAGTATTTTGATATACATATATTATTTCCAGTCTTTTTTCTATATGTGTACATGTGTATAACAGAAAGGTATTATACTATGTAGATGCTTTTGAGTTCTCAGTATATATTGAACATTAAATATCTTGAACAAGCTTTAGTAAATATGTCATTATTTATTTAAATTGGTATTATATTATTGAAAAATTTTTATTGTATTCTTGCTTTGATCCCCTACAGTACCACAAGCATTAACCATTTTTGCTGCTAAAATTGCTGTCCACAATTATGCCCTAATGATAAATAAATAGGAATAGAATTTCTGGTTCAGATAAAAACATATTTTAATCCTTGAGGTAATTGTCAAACTGCTATCTGGAGAGACTGCATGAATATATACTCCTACTAAGAGTATGTAAGAATGCTATTTCCGGGTGGTGCCTGTGGCTCAAGGAGTAGGGCACCAGCCCCATATACCCAGAGGTGGTGGGTTCAAACCCAGCTCTGGCCAAGAAAAAAAAGGAAAAGAAAAAAGAATGCTGTTTCCCAGAACTGAACAACACTGAGCATTATTATTTTACAAACAATCTTTGATTATTTAATAGGTAAAAATACCCTGATACATAATTCCTATTTTATTTATTTTATTTTATCATTCTATTTCTTGGACTGTGATGAGATGAGGCTGAACATTTAAAAATTATGTTTATGGTCATTTGCACTATTTCTCTTCTACTTCTTATCTTCATGCCCTGTTCTGTTTATTATTTCGTTATCAGTCTATATGAACACTTAGTGTATTAAGGCTATTAACTCTTTTTTCTGTTCCAGATATCTTTTCTAGTTTTTCATGTTTTCTGTATTATTTATAGTGTTTGATCGATTTATTTCTTTCATGAGTATAATGTTTAGAAAGGTCTTCCCTACTCTGAGATTATATTTTCAAAGTTTCTTTTCTTATTTTTAATGTAAACTTTATCTGAAAGTTATTTGCCTGATTTGTGGAAGAGATTTATATTTATTTTCAAGTATTATTTTTCCCAATATCATTCATTTAAAATCCTAAAGGGTATTTTTTATCAGAAAGTATTTTTTCAAATAATGAAATATTTCAAATGTCTTTAGTTATATTGAATTTATAGGTACAGTATAGAAAAGCATAGAACAATAAGATTCGTCCTTCTATTATAGTATAAAGGAAATGACAGGGGACTAGAAAGAATAGACAAAAAGGGAACATTGGCGGAGAAATAATAGTGTTTATTTGTAAGAGTTTCAAGATTCAGAGGAGGCCTTACTGGAGAAAGTTAGCATGCTCATAGCAACCACTCTTTTTTAAGAAAGAGTCTAGTAGTCAAGGTAGTGAAGTGACTATATGTGAAAACAGTGGGATCCATGAGATAGGCTTAAATAACTGGAAAACAGAAAAGGAAAGAGTTGATTTTAAAGGATATGACTGATAGGAAGTGGATAGGGAAGGGCTCCCAGGAGGGAGGGAAGGGACAGCTTTCATAGAGCGGGCAGCTGCAGAAGGGCAGTGAGTCTGCACATTTACCCGGGCAGCATGATCCCTCCCCAAATGGGTCTCTCCCAGCTGGGAGCAAGCCACTTTCTCAAGGGGTGTTTTCTTGAAAGTTTGGGCCAAAAATGTGGGTGTGCATTATACACAGGAGCACATTTTACATAGCAAAATGCGGTATTATTCCTGTATGATACTGTAGTTTTTTTAATTGTGAAAACAAGAGAAGTATATTTATTTTAATAATGTTATGACCAAAATTTAAAAAATATTTATCATTTAGCTGCAACATGGAAGGCACTCTACTTTGGGAGAGATAGTTCCTTTTGTCCTAAAGTTAATTTAATTGGGCAAATACCTATAAAATAACAATAGTACAAAACAAAATATGATAGGAATAATAAAAGAGTTATAAGCAAAAATGGCAAAGGAAACTCAGAGTGGGAAGAGATTGACTTTTGTTTAGTGGATAGGTTTTATTTAATGAGGTATCTCTTATGGTTTAATGTTTAACAATTATTTTGAGTCACTGGACCTCACCCACAGACGACTATAATCTGCAATTTTAAGTTTAAAAAAATATTCATCAGAGTGGTCTATAAAACTACAAAATTTAAGACCTGGGAAGAATCACAGAAATCATCTAGGCCAACGCCCATCATTTTACACATGAGGGCATGAAAATCACCAGTGATGTTTTTCCCATTATACCAGACATCACTAACTTTGGTAAGTTACAAATCAAATGTCTGGTAGCACTTTAGTACATCTAATTTTGATTGCTTCGCTTTCTCAATGCTACAACTTCAGAGATGTTTATTACATTAATTTCTTAAAATTTAGAAAAACCTTGACGGTGAATGTTTAGGGTATAGAGAGTTCTGCTTAAGATTAGTTTCATGTTCCAATTTACTGAGGAATTAAATTCTTATTGTTATTGTTTTGAAAATGTTTCTAAAAGTTATTTAAAGCGTAAGAAAGTTTTAGTATCTTTGTAAATAAATAATACATCATGTAGTTGAATCTCTCTTTGATTAAAGATATAATTGTCAATCTCTGAAAATTTTTGAAATTTTGCTATGTCATCTTAAAAAAAAGGGATAATGATTATACCCTTGTCTCTGGGACAAAGGCTAAGAAATCTCTCTCTTTTAATTCAAATATTTAATATAATTATGTTTTCATTTTCTCTGACATTTCTTTTAAATTATAAAACAAAAATAATCTGGTTTTATAATGAATTGTTTCTCCAAAAATATTTTGGTTTACCAAAGTTGGGGAATATTTTTATAGTGTCTCTCTTAGTCCCTTCTCTAAATAGAGTTATTGTTTATATATGTAATAATAAGAGACTGAGACTGTAGATCAAATTACAGAGCCACTGCAAACCACTTTTATTTCAGACACTTAAGCATAAATCCCACTGTTCGCATGTCCGGTCATGAATATGAAGGCTCTTATAAGGATAAAGACAGTTTGGTCACTGGGAAGAGCTCAGAAAGAAACAGCCCTGGGATTGTTCAGACTATAACAAGTCAGCCATTGCTATTCCCAGGAAGAATTTCTATGTTCATATTTTTACCACTGAATCTAGAAGGGGGGAAAAAGAGAAATAGGGAGAAGGTCCTCAGAGTGTCGAATACATGAAGAAGAAAGATAAAGGAAGTAGTATGTCTTAAACCAGACAGGAGAATGGAGAAACTGAGACAAGCAGATGCATTGGTAGGACTACAAAACCGTTTAAATAACTAGGGTGTGATTTCATCCTTCAGAGAGACATGGGAAGGGATGATATGATGAGCAATAAGGATGCAACAGGGACCAAGTGTGAAGTCTGAAATCAGAGTTAAAGTCAGAAAGGACATTGGGAAGGTGATTAATACTTTTACTTTCCTACATTCCACACTGAAGACTGGAGTGATACATCAAGGCTAAGTTTCTGAAGAGAGATGGTTGGCAATAAAAGAGGGGACAAAAAATGAAAGGGCAGAGATGGCCCTGACCCCTATGCAACAAAAAAACAGCAACACCTCCTGAATCACTGCTGGCTCTCTGGGCACCTGTGTTTAATTTGAAGGCCTCCATCCTTCTTACATTATGAGACCTAATGAGATCATGGCTGGAGGTAGTATGACTGCACTTTTTGTGACTGAGCTGTACACATTTCTGTTTTATCCCCTAATCTTAGTGATGAAATCACTGTTGCGAATTGAATCAGATTTTCACTACGTCTGGCATGCAAGTTATTATTCTCTGTACACATTTTCCTCCTTACCAAAAATAGTACTAACAACTTGGGATCATGTTCATCTGTGGAAAACAGAAAGGACAGAATATGAAAATCACTTTAAATCTCCTTTGGAAAATGACAAGAAAGAAATGCTAATATCTGATTTTTTAAGTTCAAGATTCAATTGGCATTCTTTAAATGAATTTTGGGTTGATATTTTGTAGATTTTGACAAAATATGTTTTAAGTTTGAAAAACTGGTTAACTATGGTATTTCTAAATGCCAAATTTCCTCTATAATTAAAGATAATACAATTAATAATGAACAAAGACCATGTGGCTTAGTTGGAGACTAGTCGTCTCCAATGTAGGCTACTAGTACTAGACTTTACTGAGGTATTATCTTCTATATCCAGTGCAGCTGTGCTCACAGAAATAGTGAGAAATTTGTCCTTAAGCTTTTCATATTCTTCTGGGTAGTCTCCCACCCAAAAGTGTGAGCATGTCCATTGATTAATTATAAATCATAGCTGCTTAATACATTAATATAATTATGGAGTGAAAAAAATGTCTGGTACTCCCATGCTTGTGACCTTGATTATACTATTTGGCAGTATTAACAAAGAAATTCAGTTGAAATAGCATTTGATGGGGAGATCTAGCCCTGGATCCATCATTGCTCTTTTTCATGATTTTGGAGACGTGGCTTTCTAACACTGGGTCTTACTTCTGTAAAACGGAGTACAATATGTAGAACATAGTAGGCCTTCAGAATATCCTTGCTAAATTAAATACAATAATATATCAGTCAAGACTCTGCTTGCAAATAACAAAACTCCAACTTGTGCCAGCTTCTCTCTGCACGTCAGCCTTATGGGACAAAGCTGAGAGAAGCCTAAGGGTGGAGTGAGCTTGGGGAATGGTTAGGGAATCAAGGACTCAGACACCATCGAGACTTTCACATCAGCTGATTCCACTTGCAGGGAATGTGGCCACTGCAGCTGTAGTCAAATCTCCTCATACAGCTTTGTGACCAGAAAGGAAAGGGTCCTTTTTGCTCTAGTTGAGATAAATAAATAAAAATTCTAAAGCAGCATCCTCATTGGCCTGATTTAGATCATGATTCACATCCCTTGGAACAACTGATGAGTCCAGGAGAGTGAGTCCTTCAGAAGTACTACTTCCCAAAAAAACTCTAAAATTTTATATATATATATATATATATATATATATTTATAAATTTATGGAAAAGGAATGATAGACCTGATGTGAGAGGTATTCATTTTGTTAACACATTTGAGTTTCTTCTCACGTTAGCAGTGTTGAAGCTGTTTTTAGCAGCAAAAGGGCCCAAACAAGGGCTCTCCATATTTTCATAGGGCTGGCTCTGCTCTTACTGAAGGTATCTTCAGACTCCCAAGTCTTCAGGATGGATACCTGGGCTTTCTGTGTTCCTGTAAGGACATTAAAGTCCTATCTTTGTAGAAATACATTTCTGGAAATTGGAAAACAAATACCATCTCCTTTAGGGTGATTTTAGCACAAAACCCTTAATTATGGGAAATCATTATGTAATAAAAAGAATACTGTATCTTATTTGTTATATGCCAGACACTACATTAGAAGCATGCAGTAGTATACTGAAGCCAGGTAGGACTGGTTCATGAGACTCTGTTTTTAGCATATCTTCTCTTGTTTACGTTTATCATGTCATATTAATAGCTTAAAATGGGCCCCAGTGAGGTTTTTGTACCACAAAAGTTGGCAAACACCACAAATCGGATCTCCCACCCCCCATGGAGAGCCAGTTAAACATTTCACAGAACACCCTGGGAGCTTTACTACCTTATGTAATCTTCATGATGGTTTCATGACATTGATAATTGTTATCCCCATTAGGAATTAAGGTGGCACACAACTAGCACTTTGGGAGGCCAGGAATTCAACACCAGCCTGGACAACATAGCAAGAACCCATCTGTACAAAAAAAGAAAACAAAACAAAAACCACAGAAAAATTAGTTGGGCATAGTAATATAGGTCTGTAATCTCAGCTCCTTAGGCTGAGGCAGGAGTACTACTTGAGCCCAGAAGTAGGAGTGAGCTATGATCGTGCTACTGCATTCTACTCAGGGAGACACAGCAAGACCATGTTTCAAGAAAGAGAGAAAAAGAAGATGAAAGAGAGAGGGAGGGCTAAGGGGAGAGGAAAGGAGGCGGGGAGGGGAGGAAGAGGAGAGGAGAAGCCAGAAGGGAGGGGAGGAGAGGAGAGAGAAAAGAAAGAAAAAGAAGGGAGGGAGAGAAGGAGAAAAATCAAAGAGGTTTAAAAACAGTGCGCTGCTTGTTTGAACCTGGTTTATGGCTGCCTGCTCCAAAACCCATTAAAGCTCCTATGCTACTTTTAGAAAGCAAATGGTGAATAATCTTTTGTTTAGCAGCTCTTCCTTTGCTATTTGTCCTATCAACCAACACTGAAATGTCAGCTCTTCTAGGAAAAGGGTGTGGGCCATCAGTGAGAGTGCCCTCTCTCAGCTGAAAATCTTTAGATGCAGCAAGGAAATGATCTTCTGTGTTTCTCCCACTTCCTGCTGCAGGTGGTTCATTGGGGATTGGTTGGAGTGCAGCAAGACTTGTGACGGTGGAATGCGCACAAGGGCAGTGCTCTGCATCAGGAAGATTGGACCTTCCGAGGAGGAGACACTGGACTACAGTGGTTGTTTAACACACCGGCCTGTCGAAAAAGAGCCCTGCAATAACCAGTCATGTCCACCACAGTGGGTGGCTTTAGACTGGTCTGAGGTAAGGAAACCTGAGACTGCAGGTGTTAAGTGTCTTAACTATCAATACCATTTAATAGTAAAGGCACCTGAGCAAGTGAGCGTCTCAATACTCAACTAACAATACATTTAGTCATGTTACTGTTTACCAGGAAATAAGGGTTTGGGGGGATCAAGGAAATGCATGAGAAATTAGTTATCAATTTGATTAAAAAGAAGTCTAAAGTGAATTTAAAATAACAATTTAGTGAGTATCTATATAAGTGAGTTTTCTCCTTCTTACTACTGAGCAGAATCACAAGGTCAGAATTAGGGATATATTGATTAATACTTGAAACTCAAAAGAAGAGTCAAAAACCTTTCTTACCCTGAAATTTATTGATGACCTGGAATGACTTTTTCTAGGATCTCATTGGAAGGCACAAATTTTCTTATGTCTTTTCAAGTAATATAACAGCTTAATTACATAACTCTTAGGTATGAATATTTATCAATTCATTATCTCCTGTGATATATCTATGTATACATATTTTAATTGCTTCCATTGCATCTGTGGAAGAAATAATGGAGCTGAGGTTTATAATGTTAAAAAGTCAAATTGAGAATTTGCCATTACCTTCACTTACATAATCAGTGAGGAACCAGATAAGTTTTTCTGCATATATGTGTACAAAATAGCCTAACATAATCCAGAGGCACTCAGAAAAATTATTAAAAATGAGCTAAGAAGTAGCTAATTTTTGATTCCTCAGTATGCATGAGACATATACATACATATTCTTACTATACCCATACCATTCTTCACATTTCCCTAAAGAACAACTGAATCCTTCTGAAGTGTTGCTCAGTGTTAGAAAGAATGAGCCGAGCTGTGGTTCCTGCCTGGAGTCCCAAGTACCTGGGAGTTCCATGAAACAATCAAAGAATAATTGTGCTGAGGTAGGAGGATCATTTGAGTCTAGGAGGTCAAGACCAGCCTGAGCAATATAGAAGGATACCATCTCTTTTAAAAATAATTTAAAAATGCCAAGAGCTGGCTATATAAATGTAACTAGAGATAATTCTCTCAAGTTAGCAAAACAGGATGCGTTTCAGACTCTATTCTAATAAATCCTGCCAAAAATATTGTGGTATTTGCTCTGGGTATTTCCCATAATCTCATAAATTTGTCAAAAAACAAACAAAAAAATTAATCATTGTTCTTTAAAAACCTCTGAATGTAACCATTCCCCTGTGAATCTTACTTCACAGCGGAATGAATCTTGCTTATTTTGCTGGAGACATGTGATTAAAAGGGGGACTGTGTTTAAGATAGTACATGCATGAGGCAGTGCCTGTAGCTCAGTGAGTAGGGCGCCAGCCACATACACCGAGGTGGGTGGGTTCAAACCCGGCTGGGACCAGCTAAAAAAACAATGACAACTGCTACAACAACTACAAAAATAGCCAGACATTGTGGTGGGCGCCTATAGTCCCAGCTACTTGGGAGGCTGAGGCAAAAGAACTGCTTAAGCCCAAGAGTTTGAGATTTCAGTGAGCTGTGATGCCATGGCACGCTAACCAGGGCAACAGCTTCAGACTCTGTGTCAACAACAACAAAAGAATAATAAGATGGTACACGGGAGTTGTGACCAACTGCGGTTACCTGTGGGATCTTTGGCAGGAATTGGGAGTTTTCCAAGTTTCCTGACATAGTCCAGCTTCAGTAATGACATTCTACATACGTAACTTTTATTTGTAGTTTCAATCAAATGTAGAGATAATCTTGACATTATTCAGTCAGTGGTTATGGAAAACACTGTGGACTCTTCTGTTATGGACGTGTGTTAATGCCTAAATTCATTTGAAAGATGAATCCACTGATAAAGAATAGACATTCTACAGAGTTATACACATGTTAATACCCAAGAGCCTTATAGAAATCCATAATATTTATTGATGCTAACTATGAGAAATTTATTATGGGAAAATCATAATGCAAGACCTGATGATTGACTACAACAGTTTTAGAGTTTCATATCAAGTCAATAAGTTTAAGGCACCTTATGGAATCTTCATGACAGTTCATGACAGTTGTATGAGTGCTTACTAAATCCTATCCCATAAGTTGTATGGGATAGGCACTGTAAGGAATATAAAATAATCCTATAACCTGAGAAAATAAAAAAATCCATGAAACAATCAAAGAATAATACATACAAGTTAATGTTTAATAAAACAGTGAGTTGTGAGGTATAAATGTATAATTAATATAGAAATTCAGGGCTAAGAAGCTCAGAGTAGCCTGGAGTAGGATCAGAAGGCTTTTTATTTGTTTTTTGGGGTTTGGGTTTTTTGAGACACTCTGTCACCTTGATTAGAATGCTGTGGCATCATAGCTCACAGTAACATCAAACTTCTGGGCTCAGGTAATCCTCTTGTCTCAGCCTCCTGAGTAGCTGGGACTACAGGTGCCCACCACAATGCCCAACTAATTTTTCTACTTTTTTAGTAGAGATGGGGTCTTGCTTTTGCTCAGACTATTCTTGAACTTCTTTTTTTTTTTTTTTGAGACAGAGTCTCAAGTTGTCACCCTGGATAGAATGCCGTGGCATCACAGCTCACAGCAACCTCCAACTTTTGGGCTCAAGCAATCCTCTTGCCTCAGTTTTTCTATTTTTAGTAAAGATGGGGTCTTGCTAGTGCTCAGGCTGGTCTCAAACTCATGAGCTCAAGCAATCTACTGGCCTCAACCTCCCAGAGTGCTAGGATTACAGGCGTGAGCCAAACAATACACCATCCTCGGCCTCCCAGAGTGCTGGGATTACCAGTGTGAGCCACAGTGCTTGACCCAGAACCTTTTTAGTTGATGAAAGTTGAACAGAATGTTAAGGGGCATAGAATTTGAAGCAAATATTAGGGAAGCTAGGGAAAATATTCCTGAAAAAAAAAAAAAGAAACAACAGAAACACAAGACTGTGTGAAGAAAGCAGTGTGGGAGAAAAGGGTTGGTTTTTTAAGAATATATGAAAGATTGAATGAAGTAGTGATAGGTACTAGGAAGGCTTGAATACAGAGATCTCTATACCACATGATAGAGAGAAACTAGACCAAATCTCTGTCAACTACTAAAATATCAAAACTTTCTTATGTATAGACTCATTTCACAATGATTTTCTGACTTATACTTTTCTGTATCATTATGTATTTTTTAAATAAAACAATGAAATATAATCACCTTGGGAGATAGTTTATGTATTATTATTGATATACAGGCAGTCCTCAGGTTATGAACAAGATAGGTTCTTGTAGGTTTGTTCTTACGTTGAATTTGTATGTAAGTCAGATCAGGTACATTTACGTGTATCTATTACCTATAATAGCCGTTGTTCACAAGTGCAAGTTGTATGTAAGTCAGATGTTTATACTCAGAGAGTGCTCATATTTCCATTCCTAATGCCATTTGGGTGTTTTCTTCTGAATTCACCTTCACATAGGTTGTACTTACCCTGCTCCAAGAATTTGATTCTTACTTATCTAATCTTTGAAGTAACTCCCTCAAATGGATCTAGGAGGCTCTTAGGCATTCCTAGAGACTGCCTGAAGAAATATGTACGTGTATAAGCTGAGGAGACTTTTAATCACATTTCTGCTATCTTCTTTGAGATAGCTGAGTGGAAGTTTAGGGGAAAGAAGTGGTGCTGAGGGGGTGGAATCTACTCCAGATAAAGCATTGGTCAACCACAGACAACCCAGGAAAACTATCCTGGGGTCAGCATAGGTCAAAAAATGCTACCATTGTTGTCTCAAAGGTTCCAGTAGTACACCATCTTTACCACCACCATCATCCTTTGTTCAAAAGGAAAGATGATTTTTACCCCATACAGTCTTCCCTGTTTATTTTCCAGAGTGTGAGTTGCACTTTCATGCTTCCAGGGAGCCTCCTCTTCCTTGGATAGCTTAAAAATAAAGAAGAATAAATAGCATTCAATTGAATAATGTCTGAGTATCAATGGAGAGGAAAGTGAGTACAAGGAGCCTATTCTTCCCAGCAGCGTGGAACACTTCCCACTAATGAAAACAGGAGGTCCCAGCAGAAAATCAGACAATGTTCAATCTTTCAGTTAACCTTTGCAAATATTTCACACAATTTTTTTGACACACCCATGAAATCTTCCCTCCTGTTTCTGCCCCCTCCTCACTTCCAACTCTCAGCTGTCTGAGCTCTGGTAATCTCAAGGGTGGTTCAACTGGTAAAAACATGTTGCAGCATGAGGAATTTACTCTTTGACCCTTTTCTTTTCTTTGCTGGCTTCTCTAATATAAAATTTCCATTGTTGTAAAGCCAGCAGCAGTGAAACCTCCCCAGTGCTTATGGCAAAAGAAAAAAAAAAGCCAGATTACCTTGGTGGAAAATGGCTCATCGGCAGCCCCAGCTTTCCCAGTTGTTATAATCTACCCTCACCCTTGGGATCACCTAGGCTATGTTGGACATTAAATGGGGATTTTTGCCCTCACTTGGCCAGTAGCTCTTGAAAGCATTGCTGCAGACAGTGGATGGGCTCCAGCAGTCCTAACCCATTCTTTTGATGTATCAGAATAGTTCCTTTTACTCCCACAGAGTACCCTTGAAGAAGATCTGTTTCTTTTACTTATTCTTGGACAAGTAGGTAACTGGCATCATGGTCAACTGAGCTTGGATTTACGTTTAGGTTGCATTACTTAAGAAAAGTGGGAGAAAATATTTACCTACAAGGAGCTGTGTTTTGTTTGAAAAGACAAATTTGTACTCCTAGGTTCTATTTCGGTCCTATGACTGAGTAAATTAAACCCACCTTGTCAGGGAGAACTCAACAGGCTAATCCCCAAATGTTAATATTCTTATCCTTTACAAGTGAGGGCCAAATTGTTTTCCCTGGTGTGGTTTCAAATACTTCTTTTCTACAAAATATGTTTTTGTTTCTTCTTAATCATGGAATGTTAAACTAAAGCATAAATGCATCCCCCTCATAAAAATCACCTCCTATGTCCTACTGAGATGAAAACAAAAACAGATGGTCTAGTCAGATTTTAAATAATTATATGAATAAAAGAGGAAAAAGGAAAAATAGATATTTACCTGCAATGCGGACCAATAGTGAGAAATAATTTTACTAAATAATAGAGTGTCCACTGAATATTTCCCACCCAACATCTAATGGTTTATTATGAGAGGAACAGGATGGATTTTGACATTTACAAATATTCCTTAATCTTACAAAGTAAATTTTTATTTTGAACTAAGTATTCTAAGATTTATTATTACTACTAATAGATTTTGCAGCAGACTCAAAATTTGTGAGAAAACATAACCTTTATGTGGGTATAAACCAATGATTATCTCTAGAGAATGCTCTGAATCATTCATAATTAAATTAATGTCTATTAAACATATACATAACCATGGTTACATCTGGCTTAATTTTTTTTTGAGATAAAATAATAATGTGACAGAAATGTAGTTTTCAGTTGTGCACTATTTTGAAAATCCAGTTAATTATCTCTTTGTGTCTACTACTATAGAATAGAATATCCTTGCCCAATTCAGTGAATTTTGGGATGTAATTTTCTAAAATGATTTCTTGCCTAGGTAGATGGCATTGTCTGTTTAACTTTGAACATAGCTGCATGTTGTCCTACAGAGGGTTTGTGTCTATTTATATTTATCTTTATTGTAGTAGAACACAACCATCTGGATTTAACTGTACTTCTCAGAATTTCAGTTTCCTCACCTGTAAAATGGATGTGATAATAATAATAGTACTTACTTCAAGGAGTTTCTGTAAATAGGTAGATTATTACATGCAAAAGATTTAGAACACTGCCATTAATCAATATGAGTGCTACTTTCTCTTCTTAATCTTCTTATTATCAATCATATCTGTATTGTTTTATTTTGTTTTGGCTTTTGTTTCCTGGGGAATTTCTTAGACTCAGATAAATGAATTGTCTGCCTTTGCATTGTCTCATCTCCTAATTGTGAGCAGGACTTGGCATATGCTTTTAGGAAGGGCTGCTAGATATTACTACATTCTTAAAACAATAACAGAAGCTTCTTGCTACTGGAAAAAGATATTAGAATAAGCAAGACACATATGTCCGAGCCTTTGGTGTACATACACATGATTTTGAAATGTAAAGGAGGCAGGGGAATGGCATCAGGGCATTTTTCAATGAATGCTCTTCAGTTAGAAAACTAATCATAGCCTCAAAATACAAAAACTGAGTTCCCTATACACCCCATGTGTTTCTGCCTATGTACTTAAAGTGCTATGATATAAAGTGGCCTTCTGTCCTCTTGTACTTCACTTCAATTTCTTTTTATGTTAATTAATATTTTTATATATTCTCATGAATTTGTTTCTGCCAGTACTAAAAATAGCCTGTGACGACAATAATAATAAAGGAGTGGAAAATGAGTCGGTTCTAAAGTATACGTGAGAGGGCCTAGGATTTAGTTCCAGTTCTACCATTTTCTACTTGTTTATTCTTAAGTTGCTTAAGCTTTTTTTATCTGTAATAGTTCTCAGAAAACTTGTTTAATAATGTATTTGAAAGTATTTTGTGAACTTTAAATCTCTAATGTAATGGAAGTTACTGGTGTTATTATTACCAATAATAATGTTAAGCATTAAAAGAGTGGCAGAAATCCTCAAAGGCTTTGGCTTGGAAGATGGAGGAGACAGGCATGGTGTGACGTCCAGGGGAGTAGACACAGTGGTGCTCAAGAGACTTGGATGGGGGGTTGTTCATTCTACACAAACTATTACATGTTTGATTTCCTGTTATATAAGGTGAAAGGTTTGTTATGAGTATCAAATTAGAAAATATATGCAAAGTATGTAATATAATGCCTAATAATCAGGAAATGCTTAGTAACAATTAGCTTTAGAATGACTTCACCATTTAATATCTTGTGATTTTTTTATTGATCAATTACTCTGTTTCCTCATTTTAAAAACAGAATAATAATTGTCATCTCTCAGGCATTCTTAAGGACTATATAAACTATAACACCTTGCACAGGACATGGTGTGTACATTAGTTAGTGCAGCAGCAGCAGCAGCAGTATTTGCTTTGTTCCCAGCACCAGACTAGCACTAGAAAATACTGCAAGTTACTTAATATGGCTAAAATAGAGAGAGATCAATCTGAAGAGGTAAGAGAACCTCACTATTGGGGTGTAGCAAGAGGTAAGCAACCTTAGTATGGGGTGTAGCAACCTTACTATTGGAGTGTAGTTTGAATTTTTATCCCGAAGGCAATAGTGAGCCATTGCAGGACTTTTTTTTAAATGAAAAAATATGTAGTCAGATTTGTGTTTTAGGAAGATCCTTCTGACTAAAGTTCATAGAGAGTGGATTGGAGTGCGGCAAGAGCAAGAAACAGAAGACCTGTTAGAAAGCCACTGCAAAGTGGGAGATGATGTTTGTCTGAAGTAAGGCTGGTGGCAATGGAGATGAAATCAATAGAGTAAGAGAGATTTAGGAGTTGTATTAATAAGACCTAGTGGTTGATTATAACAGGTAGTGTGAGGCGGCAGCAGGATATAAAGACATTGATTTGACTCTTAAAAGGAATCAGGGATTTCTGTCTTGATCTTAACTCCATAACTAAAGTCTCTTCTGGAACCATGTTGGAAAAACTGTATATTATCCTCCCTCAAAATGCAAACCTTAATAAAACCTTCTCTAAGTTGAAGGAAATATGGTATATTCTGTTATTGCATTCATTGGGATAAAGAGGTTGCATGGGATCTTTGATTTTCACCAGGAAAAGTTAACATTTTCCTCTTTCTATGGCATATTCCAGGCTCAAGGGTGACCCCTAACAAAACCACTTAGTCTCCACTTATAAATACCCATCCCACTAATGCATCTTGATTTACCTAGTGGTAAATCAAAACCATCGTTGTTCCAGATAAAGAATAGCATGTATTTATTGAATACTTACTCAAAGCTTCTGCTGCATCCTGGGGGTTGGGGTGTGTGTGTGTGTACACGCATGCACACGGGTGAATCAGAAGTGGAGTAATTTTAAGGAGCTATAGTCTGGTAGAAATGAGATGACATGTAAATAAATAATTATAAAATAGGCTGATGGTAATTAGAGGCACAATAATTTATATAGTCTACATCTACTTTTATGGTACTTTTAACCTTTGTTTACATGTCTGTCTCCTAAATAAGCTCCTTGAGAGCAGAGACTATCTTGTTCATTTGTATATCTCCCCAATCTAGTATAGGTCCTGTAGGAGATCTGGAAATGTATTTTGAGTGAAAGGTACAGACACAGTGTTTCCAAAAGTTGTGAGTAAAGCCCTCATTTGTCTAAGAGAAGATCTTCAGATTTTATGGTAGGGTCCAGGCATACAAGGGGAAAAGTTGGAAGATTTTAGTGAGGAAACTGTATTAATTTTGTGACTTTTAGAAATACCTGGAAATGAGATACTTAAGAAAGTTTTGGTATAAGAAGAAGCATCTTTCTCTCAGTATGCATAACAAACTGACCCAGTTCTAAAGAACAAGTTTTTTATATTTGTAACTGATAGGGAAAAGTCCAGAAATTTTCTGTGCAATAAACCTCCACCTGTGACCAAGTATTCTTAGCTACCACCCTATGAGAACAGTTGATCTAAATCAACCCTCAACCTGCTCCACAGAGACAAGTTCTTGTGGTCTTCTAATAACATAAAAATTCTTTTAGAAGACTACACCCAGCAAGTAGGAAACCAAGGATTCCACATTCCAGAAATTAGCAAAATCTTATCACAGCTGAATGAGGCCAAGGATAGGGAAGAATAGAGGAATCAACCTATCCCCAATAAAGGAAGAAAGTAAGTTAGCCAAGAAAAGCAAACACTGTATTTAGCTCTTAAAGGCCTTAGGGAAAAGATAAAAGTACTTCTACTTAAAAATTTTTAAGGAATTTCATATCTCAGAGATTTTGCCTGGAACTTAGTGTGTATATAAACATACACATCATATTTACTTCAAGAAAGACTTTCCTCAGATTGTCCTGGTTATTCATTACTATTTGTTTCATTTCCAGTGTACTCCAAAATGTGGTCCAGGATTCAAGCATCGGATTGTTCTGTGCAAGAGCAGTGACCTTTCTAAGACATTCCCAGCTGCCCAATGTCCAGAGGAAAGCAAACCTCCTGCCCGCATCCGCTGCAGTTTGGGCCGCTGCCCTCCCCCTCGCTGGGTGACAGGAGACTGGGGCCAGGTAAAGCATTTGTAGTGAAGCCTTTTTTGCTGAAAAGCACCTTAAAACACAAACCCAAAGTTCCTGATTTGGTCATTGTAAGGGCCCAAGAGATGAATAACAATTAACACATAGAAATCTAGGTAAAAGGTATGAATGTGACACAACGGGTAAACTGCAGTGGCCACACATGGACACACACAATGAACCAATGTTTCTCCCACATCTATAAACTTCTCACTTTTACCTACCTTTTGGATTTAACCATTTCCAGTTACAATTAAAAGAGAAATAATCTAGATGGCCAGAGATTTGAACAAACTACCAAAATGTTAGATTCTAGACCCAGCTCTCTCAATTAAATTAAGGACACATCAGTTAATACCAGTGTCTTAATTTTCTCATTCACAAAATAGAGATAATTACTCTTAACTTACAGAAAAGTAATAAAGTTTTTAGTTAACTTGATAATGTGGCTCGGCGCCTGTGGCTCAATCGGCTAAGGCACCAGCCACTTACACCTAAGGTGGCGAGTTCGAATCCCCAGCCTGGGCCCGCCAAACAACAATGATGGCTGCAACCAAAAAATGGCCGGGCATTGTGGCTGGCGCCTGTGGTCCCAGCTACTTGGGAGGCAGAGGCAGGAGACTCACTTGAGCCCAGGAGTTGGAGGTTGCTGTGAGCTATGATGCCATGGCGCTCTACCCAGGGGGATAGCTTGAGGCTCTGTCTCAAAAAAAAACAAAAAAACTTGATAATGTGATTGATAATCTTTGAAATATTATTAGTCATCTATTGTTTAATCAATTCATTTTTTTCTAATGGATACTATGAATTTAGAAACATGTATATAGGACTGTATATATTTTTATATTAAGATATTTTTTATTTTATGCTCCAATTCCTGTTTTTTTTTCTTCTTTCTCATCTATTTTTAAATTGTGTTATCTTGCTGTAGGACACCATAAATCCTATAAAAACAAGTTGGTTCTCACCACAAAAATGATAACTTTGTGAAGTAATATATTTATCAATTAGCTAGATTTAGTCATTCCATAATGTATATAGTTTAAAACATCAGGTACATGATAAACACATACAAGGTTATCTTTTTTTTTTTTTTTTTTAATACAAGGTTATCTACCACTGTTTTTAAATTTTAAAAGGTAAACCAAGTTGATATATTTGGATGAAAGGAAAATTAGTTATTATTCTTCTAAATGTCGAAGAGGAAATCTATTTGGTTACATTAAGAAAATAATTCCTGAGAAAGCAAATTTCCAGCTAGTCATTGCCTTTATCCTGTGGTCTCATAATTGGCCATATAGCTAGTAATTTTCTAATATTTGAGACCCACATAAATCATATTGGTATATAACTATACCAGTATAATTTTGTTTGTACTATAGGCCTGGCATTATTATACTCATTAAAAATAGCATTTCATAGACATAGCTACCAAAATTCTAGCCAAAATTCAATACTGCTGTAATATAGCAGTATTTGTATACCTCTTTTGTTTCGTTTGAGAGAGGCCAAAGACTTTCAGCATCCATTATAGTAAGTAAATATATTTGCCTTGTGGGGAGACAAAAGAAGTATGATTGTAAAATAATTAATGCTTTGCATCTCAACAGCAGTATTTAGTTTAATTTACAAAATGCTCCAGTGGAAGGTTAACCATCATACGCAATTAAGTGTCAAAATGGGTTTCACTGTAGAAGTGATGATAGTTCACTGATAGTTTCACAGTACATAATTGATATTATACGATTAAAGACTTGATATAGACATGTTGTCCTGATATTTATTTTAAACCAGGCAGGCATTTTCTTTTTCATATATTTTTTGTTGTAATACACAGTAATATAAAGCTCAATTGTATTTTACTGACTTGGCCAAACAAATAATTGTTACTTTTAGATTATTCTTTTAAATGGAATCAAAATCTTTTTCTTCCCATCTGTATTTCAACCTAGTTTCCCAAAATTCAAAATGGTTAACCACTTAAAATAGATTTTCTTTTTTTTTTTTTTTGGAGACAGAGCCTCAAGCTATCCCCCTGGGTAGAGTGCCATGGCATCACAGCTCATAGCAACCTCCAACTCCTGGGCTCAAGCGAGTCTCCTGTCTCCGCCTCCCAAGTAGCTGGGACTACAGGC
>CAUYQV010023340.1:0-25275 GCA_963574575.1 Galagoides demidoff | reverse complement strand
AGCAACCTCCAACTCCTGGGCTCAAGCGAGTCTCCTGCCTCCGCCTCCCAAGTAGCTGGGACCACAGGCGCCCGCCACAACGCCCGGCCATTTTTTGGTTGCAGCCGTCATTGTTGTTTGGCAGGCCCGGGCTGGGGATTCGAACCCACCACCATAGGTGTACGTGGCTGGTGCCTTAGCCGATTGAGCCACAGGCGCCGAGCCACATCTCTACTTCTTAATGCAAATTGTGCCTCCACAAATCATTTTCCATTGTTTCAGTGTTTTAAACAAGCTGTTTTCTGCTTAAAATAACTCTTTCCTGGTTGGACCTAGTAATGATTGAACATTTCTTTCATGCCCAGGAAAGAACCAGAGCTGATACTTGGGAGCTATTTCCCTGAGGGAGGAGGGTTGGTCAGGACCCTGGGACCTTCAGAATCCTCTTAACGTCTAAGGAGATGGATTCCCGTGATACTTGACAGTATTCCTGTTACGGAGCAAATTTTTATCTATATTGTATAAATTTAAGGAGTGAAAGGAAGTTGTGTTTTGTTTGGTTTGTGAGGGTTTAAAACTTTGAAAATAACTTAATGTATGGACTTGTCTACATGTTTGTTTTTCCTTTTTGCAAAACACTTCAAAATCATATTGACAAGAATACACAGAGAAAGACACAGAGACACACATGCACACGCCACCAAACCTTTTCCTTAATCCTCTGAGATTTCTTGGTGTCTCTACATGTCCTGATGTTTGTAATTTCCACAAGGAGAAAATCCATTGTGAACCCAAAGGGACAACTGGTCATAAAAAGGTGAGGTTTTAAGTTTTTCATGCTTAATTAACAGATGAAACCAAAGGCTATATTTATTTTTTTTTAATTTCAAATTAATACAAGGGTATACATTCTGATTACATTGTTCTCACTTCCAAGGTAAAGTTCCATTTGTAAAAGTGCCCCTTACCCAGGGGCTGTGTCCTACACCTGACAATGTGCACATTAGGTGAGATCCCGCCTCATGCCCTCCCTCCCTCTGCCAAACATCCTCCCCCTCCCCCTCTTCCCCCCTACTAGACCCTATTTGTGTTTTATTGTTCATATGGGCATATAATTGTTTATATACTGGTTTCATATTAGTATGGAGTACACTGAATATTTATTTTTCCATTCTGGTGATACTTTACTATGAAGAATGCATTTCCACTCCATCCAGATACAGGTAAAAGATGTAACATCTCCATCTTTTTACTGGCTAAATAATATTCCATGGTATACACATACTGCCGTTTGTCAATCCTTTCATTACTGTGTTTTCATCGATCCTAAAGCTATATATAAAGAACCATGTCCTCTTGCCAGAGGCTCATCTTTTACCCTTTCTCTTCTATTAACTCATCATCCTAGCCTCCACTGTATTACAACAGTGAGTGTGGCACACACCCAGCGGACATTTTTCAACCCATGGTGTCTCTGTGCCCTGTGGGGATACGTACACAACATATATGTACACAATCATACTATGCAATATGTATGCAGAGAAGGGGCTCAAGTCCTGTCAAGGATAATGAAAAACAACAGGTTATAGGTCTATATGTATATGCTTAAGTGATACTTCTTTTACTTTTACTTATAAGCTTAAGCTGACTCAGAAAATATAAATCATATTGTGAAATTCCACTGATAACCAACTGCTCTTTTGGTTTATGAACCCGTGATGTTGATCCTTTCTCTAAGCCTATAACCACTACCTGAAGAACAGCAGAGCTCCTGCCGTGCCTGGAGTGTGCTGGTGAACACAAACAAGGAGAAGAGACAAGACGGGGAAGGCCACGGTCACTCCCCATCATTCCAGCACCATTGTCATTCCAGCACCATCATCATTGCAGCACCATTTCTGGCCACTGAGTTGACGCTGTGCAACTTCTTTCAGAGATGATTTTATTTAATTCCTTACATCTGTCCCGTCAGGTAGGTACCAGCACCCCCATTCCGCTGATGGGGGAAATGAGCCCGAACGAGGAGAAGTAACATGTTTAATAGGCCTGCAGGTAATGAGGGCTGAAGCTAGAATTTCAACCCCAACCAGCTTCATTCTAAAGCATTCTAAAAACCAGATTCTTAACCAGTCTAGCCACTGCCTTCTTACCTTAGAAGGGAATTTATGGAATTAAGCAGAGGCTTAATAGCACAAGTTATGGTTCTCACTAAAGGCCTAACAAAGCCATGTCTGAAATGTAAGCGTCAGTGTGCTGACAGCACACACACCCACACACACACACACACACACACTCACACACCCACACACACACACACCCACACACCCACACACCCACACGCGCACACACGCACGGAGCAATGTCATTAACATCTTCCCTCTGCTGAAACTTTTGCCGCAGCTCGACAATGTATTCATTGCAAGGTGCCATTAGGGCCGGGCTCACTTCACGTGTTCCCAATTCCTGGGCAGATTAGAGGGCACATTAATAACGGAGTTAATATGAAGTGTTTAGCGCCTCCACGTCGGTGACAAATACTACTCAGCCAAATTTCCTGACCACTGAGGCCACGGAGGAACAATTTGGTAGATTTCATCAACAGTTCTAATTATGTTCCTGTCAAGTCGAGAACGAAGTAATCCATAACTGGGGGGTGCTCGGAGACAGTGGCACAGAAGAGTAATTTATGCCCAAGACGCGGGGTCCTTTCTGCAGTTAGCGTGCACAACGCCTGACTAACAAGTGGGTTCAGAAAGGAATTTATTGGGGAAAACACAGCCCTCTCCGCTGGAGACCCTTGTCGGGTGTGAGCTTAGGAGGAGTTACGAGGTAATGACTTCTAGGAAGTCTTGTTTGTACAAGCATCTGGAGTTCAGGGCTCTCGGCCGCCTTGGAAACTGCAGGTTGTAAGATGCAGGATCTCAGCTTCGAGCCTCTCGGACTTTTTTTTCAACCTTTAGATTTGAGCCACATCTCTTGAGAGGATTTGTGGGCAGACTTTTAAGTGTGACAGGAAGGAGGCTGCACGCAGTGTGCCAATGAGGAGTCAACTTAGGAAATAGATTTTTAAAAAAAATACCAGTTCAATCCTGGGATAGCATTATCCTCAGAGGTACAAAGGGACTCTTTATGAAGCTATAAATAACGTGCTAATGGAATGTGTAAAGGGATTGTTAGGAGTAGTAAACTGAAATGTCCTAATACCCCCAGCCCTGCACATGCTCCCTCCCACCTCCTAGAACTGAACATGAGACAGACAACTGGGAAAGAGTGGGGGGAGAAAAGGAAGGGAGGGGGGGCCTTTGAGGGAGGGACCCCATCATGCACTTTTGAGCAATTTTCCACTTCCATCTCTGTGGGACGCACTCCTGTTCTCTCTGACAGGGGACTTTCACACACGACATTCCTATTAAATATTTCGAATTGCAGGGGCAGGAAGGATGAGGAGGAGTTATGGGTCCGGTGCATTTGTTTTAAGAGTTAAAGCTGCAGATGTCAGCAGCGGCTTGGTTATTATTACCAATCAGTTGTTAATTAAAATAAAATGAAGCTTCTTAAACTTCAACACCTTATTGCAAATTATGCGAAAAGCACGATTAATTGCATTATTAGCAAAAATTACATTTAAAAATAGCTTCACACAAAGAACTAAAATTATCTCATCTAAACTCAACTTTTAGCGAATGAACCCTGAGGAGAGGAAGCTCTGGGGAAAAAACACGAGTTATTGTGCCTGGCAGTGTATAGGGGAGAAGGGAGAGTGCAGGAGAGAGGAAGAGGGAAAGGGGAGGGAAGAGTGATTGCCAAGCATTAATAGACATGGGGAATAAATCTGATATCACTTAAGGTAAACTATTAAACAACAAATTCAGAAAACTCTCATTCAGTATCACATGATGTGTGTCTGGATATTGTCAATTCGTGATCATCTACTTAGAATTTTCAGGCAATCGAGTGAGGTCAACCAGGACTCTATTACTAAGGCCTTCACTGGTCTTTAAATGTAGGCCCAGTCAGAGATCGGGGTAGAAATGGGGCCCAAGTATGATGAGAAAGATGTTTGCAATTCACTGGGCATTTAACCTGTGAAAATATGTATGAGAACGGTGAGAAGACTTACATCCACTGGTATTTTTTTTCACCCACAAGGCTCCTACACATCACCTGGGTGGACAAGTGAGAGTTGTCTGGGTCTGCAATGATTCTCCACACTTTATTTCGCCATGCCTAGACTTCAGCCTGCCCACAGACCCCTTTGGGCTCTCTCACGCCGTGCAAATGACGACACACTAGTGCAACACAAGACGGCGTGTGAGTCTCTATCAGCGAGCTCCGCACAGCCGCTCATGAGGCGTCACTATGCATTTAATATTATTTGATTGATCTTTTTCCTTCACTGTCCCCCGTATCTGTAAGGTCATCTCTACTTGAGGTACAGCAAGCCATTTAGCAAAAAGCAAAACATTACCTGGACAAAAGAACAATTAGGTTACACATTTCAGGGAATTCCTTGCTCAACACTGAGTGAAGCGGCTAAGTTAAGCGGGAAGTTCCTCCCGACTGTTAGTTTTGGCCAGCTTTCCCTGTAGGTGGAGAACACTGGCGTTATTCTCCTAATCCAGGAGAGGGAGAGAGACAGGTTACCTACTGAAATGTCACCCTGCTTCAGGGTCATGCTGTGTAACCCTTTCTATAAACGGCTACTGCTTGAGGAGCATCTTAGGTTTGACATCTCTGGAAATAAAAGCCCACAAGGTAATTTGGCAAAATGGCCATATTATCTAATAGGGTAAACTGGCCCCTCTGATGGGGCACCCCAACTCACTGAAGTCTGGGAGACGACGAGAAGGCCACCCATCTCATTATACTCTTTTAAGAGCCATTGTATTTTTAATTTAATTTCTTTTTTTACCTGTATGACATCCACCAACATGGGTAGCATCAGCTGTACCAGAGGATGGAGAGGCAATAGCTACACTAACGCAGTTCAAGCAGAGTCAGGGTCTGCACGATTCCTCACCACTGTGCTCTGAAGCCTCGGAATTGTTACCCTGAATCCCCTCACTTATGTGGTGCTTTGCACATTGTAAGCGCTCAGAACCTATGGATTGCCCTTTTATATGGAAAACTGCATTTTTTTTTGAGACAGTCTCCCTTTGTTGCCCTGGGTAGAGTGCTGTGGCATCATAGCTCACAGCCTCCTCAAACTCTCAGGCTCAAGTGATCCTCTTGCCTCAGCCTCCTGAGTAGCTGGGACTCCTGCCTCTGCCACAACACTCAGCTAGTTTTACAGATGGGATCTTGCTCTTGCTCAGGCTGGTTTCCAACTCCTGAGCTCAGGCAATCCACCTGCCTCAGCCTCCCAGAGTGCTAGGATTACAGGCGTGAGCCACCGTGCCCAGCCTAAAAACTGCATATTTCAGGGAAAAAAAACACCAAATGTTACAATCCAAATGTTATGAAAGAATTCTTGGATGAGATAATACTTAGAAAATGTGTAATTTAGAAATAACGTATAAGGTGAAGAAGTCCATTTAGACATCAGAACTCAATGCTAGGATCTATAGCATTTGATAACCAGTTCCAAGGCTATATGTATTGCTACCAGCCTCAGCTGCAATTTCCTAAGCATCTCTCTGGTCTACTGATTGCAAGATACCTGCCTGGAGATCTGCAGGCTTTACAGTCTGTTGATGCTTTACTTACTGCTTCTAAGAGTTTGGTCCTTCTTAAAAATCTAGACTCATTGCTTCTGTGACAAATTTGACACACAAAATTAGCCAATTAGGACCCTCATTTGTTGTTCTTTTTTCACTCCTCTTTTAAAGGAGCAGCCAGTAGACACTGCTGAGGGCTAAATTTGGGGGACGGGAAGATCATCTGTCTAAATCAAGGTGGTTAATGCAATTACCAAATTTCTCTCAGAATAGCTGCCCTCGGGCTACTGTATATCATTGTTCTTCTAAAAAGTGTTCCTCCAAGACCCTGCTGGGGGAAGCCTGCCAGCACTGTGCTCCCCACGTAACACTCTACACAACAGGCATGTGGCAATGTACTAACAAGGACAGCATACATGTTAAGGCTGGCTTGGGGATGGCCCCTACGGTCAGGGTACAGAGTAATTCCCCACGCAGGGTGAGTTAGAGTGTATTGAACATCAGAGCTTAGGTGCTAAGAACCACGGGTCTCCCACTCCTCACTTGCAGAATGAATGTGGGAACAGCATTGTCCAAGGAACAGCACTGCGAGGAGGATGAAATAAAATACTGCATATTGGACAGATCTGAAGCTATAAAACGGAATGAGAAAGAGGTAGAGGCAAGAGGACTTGGAGATTTTTTAGCGTGGATGGATGTTGGAGGAAAGCATTGACAAGATCATAGGTAGGAGGTGATACTTTGGAAGAGAACGGAAGAAACACAGTTTGAAAAATGGATCTGTTGAGCTTTAGCGTATCCAGGTGGCTTCAATCAGCATTTTGAAGTGTGATTGGAAATCAGAAGAGAGGTCAGGACTGAGATGTGCGGTTGGGTGTTATGTGCACAGACAGAAGCTTTGAAGCTTCCTCATGGAAGAATGAGGACAACAGCTGCCAGCAATTAGGAGACAAAACGTAGTGATGAAACAGAGAGGAAGTCAGGCCGGTACAGAGGCATGAAAGTGTCAGTAAGGAGAGGGCTGCTAAGGACAGCAGGGAGCACCGGAAAGGGTCCATGGTTTTGGTGACTGGAAGGTCCCTGGTGGACTGAAGTACAGTGAGCCAGATCACAAAGGCTTCAGGGGTATTCTCTGATGACGGGGTGGAGAGTAGGCCCAGGGAACATCGGCATGGTACAGTTGACAGTGAAGGAATGACAGCGGCAAGGAAGGTTTTTTTCCCCTTCACTTTGTCTTTGGAATTAGAAGAATTCAGCCTGTAAACAGAGAGACTAAAGGATAAAGTTGAATCTTAGATAACACAGGAAGGGTTGATCAACTTTGGAAGGGAGGTACATTCCAACTGGGGTAGGAGAGGACGGGAGATGCCCAAAGCTCTGTTAAACCTGACAATGGAAAGAAAAAACAAAAACCAGCAAGATGAAGTATGTGACAACTTCCAGGTTCTTGAAAGAATTACAAGGAGTCAGGAGTCATGTGAAACAGCAGAGCAAGGCTCAAAAAGTATAAGGCCATAATATTTATATTACATTTAACGAGGGAACTCAGAGAGAGTGATTTTTTTTTTTATGTCTTGCAAACAAAACTGCTTAATTTACTGAAGCTCCTACTTTTTACCCCATTGTTCTGTAATCACGGGGACCCAGCTCAATAGAGTCCCATTGTCTCCAAAAGCAGAGTTTAAAAAACAAAGAAGTACACGCTTCATTAGGTATTTACCTCCCGAACAAGTGAAATATTCTAGGGGCTCTTGGTCCTGCTTATACAAGGTGAGGGAAGCAGCCAGAACTGCTATTTAAAAAAAAAAAAATCAGAAATGATAAATCAGAAATATATTTTTTATCAATAGACTGATTTTCAAACCTAACAGAAATAATCAAAGTAGATTTAGGATGATATGAAGACCCATCTCAACATATTCACAGTAAAGTTTTGGAAATAACAAAAAAAGGATCTTGTCCTCTAGTTTCCTGTTAAGGCGACATGTTTCCCATGGCCGTTTGTCAGGCAGTCGCTAAAACATAAACTTCAGGACAAGGAAAATAAAATGAAACAAGAAAATGAGGTTGCTCTCCCACCAGGCAGTTCCAACCCGTCAGCCGTCAGTCACTGCATTTGACTGCATGTCTTTTGGTGTTTTATTTTTTTGCTTTTTTCCCGTTTTTTATTTCAACAATCTCAAGCCTAACAAGAGTGTCATCTCCCCATGGGAGGCTGGCACAGCAGGACAGCAGGACCAGGGAGGCAGCAGGCAAACGGGGATCTCCTTTTCCTCCCATGTCTGTGCATAAAAGGAGCTTGGCATAAATGAGTTTTACGACAGCCACCAGCCAGTCCCTATTTTGTTCTGAACAATCTCAAGATCAGCGTCAAGGGGTGTGGGGTTCCACCATGAGCCACAGCAGCAGAGGGAGCCCAGCACACCAACGCTGCGGCTAATTGAAAGTCCTCGTGCAGCCGAATCAAACATGACAAGACGATGGCAAAAAGAGAGGCTATTATCCCAAATGAGAGTTGGTAGATGGCTGGGATTGGTTTGAGTGGCAGAAACAAAAGAGGGGAAAGGAAGAGAAATAACTGAGAAGGGTAATCCAAGATAAAATAGGACGCTAGATATCCACGTATGCCAACACAAAGACACAAATGCTTCCGAGCTTTTATACTGAACAGATCAAACATACAGCTTGCTTATAATAAAACGAATACCAAACAGAATGACATGTGATCAAGGGTTGGTACAGTCCCGAGTAAGGATATATTTAACTTTTAAAAAATATAACCCTTTCCGTAGAAATCTCCAAGTTTGGCTGGGTGCAGTGGCTCATGCCTGTAATCCCAGCATTCTGGGAGGCTGAGGTGGGTGAATTGCTTGAGCTCAGGAGTTCGAGACCAGCCTGAGCAAAGCGAGACCCCATGTCTACTAAAAATAGAAAAATTAGCCAGACATCATGGCAGGTGCCTGCAGTTTGAGCTACTCAGGAGGCTGAAGCAGAAGGATCGCCTGAGCCCAAGAGTTTGAGGTTGCTGTGAGCTACAATGATGCCACGGCACTCTACCCAGGGTGACAGTGAGAGACTCTGTCTCAAAAAAAATAGTAAAACTATCATTTAATGCTTGATTTAAGGCTTCTGTCTAATAGTCACTACCGTAGAGAAGAACTGGGCAGTCATTGATTTAGGACTGGCAAATCCTGGGTTACGAAGAAAGGCCAAAGGTGTGAGCTGAGAGCACAAAGCTTTCTTTGAGTCATCTGTTTAAGTCATCTGTTTATCAAGAGACTCCAACACTGGGCTGCAGAAGATGCAGAATTCATTGTGAAAGTCAGTGGGGGGCACACAGCAGGCTGATGGCGTCCTGAGCCATGAACCTGGACCACAGCTTAGAGCACCAGGCTTCCAGCCTGCAGAAAGAGAACCTGTGGCATCAGCCTGGGAGTTGTTCTTTGTAGGATTAACAATTTTAAAGGGGTGAACTTAATTTTGTCTGATAGTTATGTGTACAGACTTCTTACAAAATAGGTTGCAAGGTCAGGCAGCTTTCAGATGGCATGGGCTTTTCCCCCCAGAAAAAGGGAGAGCAGATTTTGGGGGGTACATACCTGAAAGCCCCAAACACAGTTCTACCTGTAGAAAGTCTCTCTACCACAAGGCAGGTTTGGGAGATGAACTTTCCTTTAGTCTGTTCCCCCCAATTTTCTCTTATCTTATATAACTGTACCCGAAAAGGCATGAGGCAGAGATTAAAGGCACATTTACAGAGGGCTGTTGTGTCCTATCTGTGCCCATCAGACGAAACGCTTTTCCGTCCTGCCTTAGACTCCTTCTAGCTGTGCACCTGAAACTGGGTATTGAGACGGAAGAACGAGCTCACTTCCTATTTATCCATATAAGTTTTCAACCTCATAAAGTAAAAGTTAGTTTTAATTTTGGTAATGACAAAAAAAGTCCTGGTGCAGCAACAAAATTGTTTTTTTCAATTTATCCAAGTGTTGCCTTTAGTACATGAAGATCAGACCACTGACAATCAGCATTCACATACTTTGCCCCTCCCCACACCCCTGTTTTCATAATAACTTTGAAATTTCGACATGTGCTTTTCTGATAACACAGTAACTAGAGGCTCGCATGGGCTAGACGCACAATGAATTTTAAAGGAATTCTGTGGTTCTATTAAGGAAAGCAAACAAATTCATGACCTTGGCCTCAAATTATCACGCTCTAGACAACTAAATTTACCACCAACAAGACTTGTTTAAGGTTGAAATATTTGTTAAAGAGTGAAAGAGGTATAACTCGGTGATATCATCATGGGTTTAGCTCCCGACCCCAATAGAACGAATGTCACAATAATGCAAGTTGCAGGAATTTTTCGGTTTCCCGGTCCATATAAAGTTTTGTTTACACCATGCTACACTCTATATTAAGCATAACGTAGCATTATGTCTAAAAAAACCACTGTCCATACCTTAATTTAAAAATACTTGAATGCTAACAAATGCTAAAGATCATCTCAGCCTTCACTGAGTCCCCATACTTTTGCTGGTGGAAGGTCTTGCGTCAGTGTTGTTGGCTGCTGACTGATCAGGGTAGTGTAGTGGTTGCTGACATTTGGGGTGGCAATTTCTTAAAACAAAACAACCACAAAGTTTGCTGCATCAGTGGACTTCCTTTCATGAAATATTATCCTTTAGCAGGCAGTTTTGTTGGACTGTAGCATTTTACCTACAATAGAGCTGCTTTTTTTTTTTTAATTTTTTTTTATTGAGACAGAGTCTCACTTTGTCACCCTGGGTAGAACGCCATGGCGTCATAGTTCACAACAACCTCAAACTCTTGGGCTTAAGCAATTCTCTTGCCTCAGCCTCCCTAGTGGCTGAACTACAGGCCCCCGCCACGATGCCCCGCTACTTTTTGTTGTTATTATTTGTTTAGCAGGCCCGGGCCAGGTGAACCCACCAGACCTGGATCATATGGCCAGGGCCCTAACCACTGAGCAAGGGGCTCCCCCTACAATAGAGCTTCTTTCAAAACTGAACTCAGTCCTCTCAATCCATACCACTGCTTTACCAACTAAATTTACGTACTATTCTAAATTCTTTATTGTCATTTCAAAAAGATTTAAAACAATGTCCCCAGAAATAGATTCCATCTCAAGAAAACACTTTTTTACTCCTCCATAAGAAGCAACTCCTCATCGGTCTAAGTTTTGTGAAACGATTGCAGTAATTCAGTCACATCTCTGGGCTCCACTTCTCATTCTAGTTTTCCTGCTATTTCTACCACATCTGCAATTACTTACTCCACAAAAGACTCAAACCCCTCAAAGTCATCCATAAGGGTTGAGATCAACTTTTTTCAAATTCCTGTTAATGTTACTGTGACCTATGCTCGTGAAACGTGATTTTAGCTAGATCTTCTGGGTGATTTGCAACTTCTCCATCAGCACTGGTGGCTCCACCTTGCACTTCTGTGTTGTGATAATGGCTCCCTTCCTTTAACCAACCACTACTACTTCCAAATTTTCTTATGGAGCTTTCTCACATCTCTCAGCCTTCCCCAAACCGAAGAGAGTTAGAATGTTGCCCTTGATTAGGCTTTGGCTTAAGGAAATATTGAGGCTGATCTGATCTTCAATATAGAACACTCAGACATTCTCTATATCAGCAATAAGATGTGTTTGCTTTATTATCACCGTGTGTTCACTAGAGTAGCTCACTGGTTTTAATTTCCTTCAATAACTATTTTATTTTGCATTTACAACTTGGCTAACTGCTTGGCACAGGAAGCCTAGCTTTGGGCCTACCTCAGCTTTCATCATGCCTGTGCTTAATCATGTCTAGCTTTTTTGATGTAAAGTGAGAGATTTGTAAGTTTTTCTTTCACTTGAACATTTAGAGGTCATTGTAGGATTGTAAACTGGCCTAATTTCAATATTGTTGTGTCTTAGGGGATAAGGGGGCCTAAAGAGAAGGACAGAGACAGGAAAATGACTAGTCAGTGGCGCAATCACAATAAACATAACTTTTACCAATTGAGTTTTCAGTCTTATATAGACATAATTTTTTGGCTTCCAAAGGACTCGAATCAAAGAGTACCTTAAATATAAGACCTGAAACCATTAAAGTTCTAAGAAAGAAAACATAGGTAAAACTCTTCTGAAATTTTCAGAGGTGAAGAATTTGTGACTAAGATGCCAAAAGCAAATATAAAAGAAACAAAAATAAATAAATGGGACTTAATTAAACTAAAAAGTTTCTGTGTAGCAAAGGAACTAATCGACAGAATAAATAAACTACCTACAGAATAAGAGAAAATAGGCCGGGGGCAGTGGCTCACACCTGCAATCCCAGCACTCTGGGAGGCCAACGTGGGTGGTTTGCCTGAGCTCATGAGTTCAAGACCAGCCTGAGCTAGAGGGAGACCCTATCTCTAAGAATAACTGGAGTTGTGATGGACAAGACCCCACCATTACTAAAAATAGAAAAACTAGCCAGGTATTGTGGCAGCACCTGTAGTCCCAGCTGCTCAGGAGGCTGAGGCAAGAGAATCACTTAAGCCCAAGAGTTTGAGGTTGCTCTGAGCTGTGATGCCACAGGACTCACCTCAGGCTGACTTAGTGTGGATGTTTCTAAAAAAAAAAAAAAAAAAAGAAGAAGAAGAAGAAAATATTTGCAAACTATACCTATGACAAAGGACTAATACCCAGAATCCACAAGGAACTCAAACAAATCAGTAGGAAAAAAGCCAAATAACCCTATTAAATGGGGGAAAAAGACATGAATAGGTTTATTTCATGGTGAATGGCCAACAAAATCTTTAAAAATGCACAACATCTCTAATCATCAGAGAAAGCCAAGTTAAAGCCACAAGGAGATACTACCTTACCCCTGCCAGAATGACCATCAATAAAAACAAGAGAGGCTGGCGTGGGTGTGGTGGAAGGGGAGTGCCCACCTGTTTTGGTTAGAATATAACTTAGCACAACCTCTATGAAAAACAGTATTGAGTTCTTCAAAGAACTTAAAAGTAGAACTACCATTTGATCCAGCTACTGGGTATCTACCCAAAAGAGAAGAAGTCGTTATATGAAAGACACGTGCACTTGTGTGGTTATGGTAGGACAGTGCACAACTGCACAGATGTAGAATCAACCTGAATGCCCATCAACTGAGGAGCGGGGAAAGAAAATGTGGTGCACGGAGACACCATATAATACTACTCAGCCATAAAAAAAGAATGAAATAATGTCTTTCCTTCTTTTTTATGAGAATAAAAGGGTGAAGGGAGCCGGATTAAAGCGGGCTGGTTAATGGGTACAAAAATGCAGTTAGATAGAAGGAATGAGTTCTAGTGTTCAATAACACATTAGCACAACTATAGTTGACAATCATTTACTGTGTATTTCCAAATAGCCAGAATAGAAGATCTGCAGTGTTCCCAACACAAAGAAATGATAACTATTTGAAGTGGTGGATACCCCAATTGTCCAGATTTGAACATTATACACTGTATTCCTCTGTCATTATCACATGGACCCCATAAATATATATATGTATGTGTGTGTGTAAAAAAAAAAGAATAATAATGTCCTTTGTAGCAACTTGGATGGAACTAGAGACCATTATCCTAAGTAAAATATCTCAGAAATGGAAAAACAGATACTATCTGTTCTCACTTATACATTGGAGCTGAACAATAGGTATGTCGATAAGGAGATTGGAAACTAAGACGGGGAGATGGTGAGAGGGAGATGAGAGATGGAAAATTACCTATCGGGCATAATGTACACCATTAGGGGGGACGGGCACACTAAGACACTAAGAGTCCTAGCTTCACTATTACACAATTCATCCATGTAAGAAAAAACACTTGTACCCCCTACATCTATGGAATAAAAAAAAGATGATTATGACAGATACATGAATAAAGAAAAAGTCTGAAATGAAAATCACCAAAATGCAATATAAGGAGCAAAGCTAGAGCATACTGTTGGAAAAGTGCTGCTCATAGACTTGCTGGACCAAGGGTTGCCAACAATCTTAGATTCGTAAAATTGCAGTATCTGCAAAGCTGAATAAATCAAAGTACACCGGAACACGTTAGGCCTATAATTATCAACAACTAACCCGAAATTGAATTGGTAGCCTCTTTGTTAAAGAGTACTATGGATCTTTAAATTAGACAGAATTTGGTTGCTGGATGCAGTGACTCATATCTGTAATCCTAGCACTTTGGGGGGCAGAGACAAGAGGATTGACTGAGTCTAGGAGTTTATAACCAGCCGGGGCAACATATCAAGACCTCTGTCACTGCCAAAATCAGAAAAAATGGGCATGGTGCTGTGTGTGGAGGCTGAGCCCAGGAGTTCGAGGTTGTAATGAGCTATAATAAGGCCACTACACTCTAGCCTGGATGACAGAGTGAAACCATGTGTCAAAAAAAAAAAAAATTGCCTAATTTCTGGGGAGGGTGTGAGAGAGGAGAGAAGCCGGCGAGAGAGAGAAGAAAAAAACCCTCACACTCAGGGTAGATTCTCAGCACTGGGCTCCCATCAGCACGTCCCCGTTTTAGAAACAGACCTGTTTTCAGGGTAAACACCGTCCTCTGAGCACCAGGGGCCAGCAATCTGGTCAGCATCAGTTTGCACACTGGGCTTGTCCTGGGGGATTCTACAGGAATTCAATCAAGAAGGAAACTGTAGAGGTACATGAGTGCCGGGCACAAACAGCTGCCAACTCCACTTAGGATGGAACTCTAACCTGGAGGAACAAGGTCTAGGAGCGTTTTGCAGCCCACTTTGGAGAGCAGTTAGGAATAATGCCTCCTCAGGACAGTGGCAGGCCAGGGGAAAACCTGAAGGAACAGGCAGGTAGCTTATGGCAGGTTTACTTTATCACCCTGTACCCACCCCTCCAGCCTGCAGGGCAGACGTAGCTTGCAGTTTGGAATAAAAGACAAAAAGGCAAGTGTCTGGTATGAACAAAAATCCTTTGGGAAATGTACACGTTAGTTCATCCAGGTTGGGCAAATAGAACAAAACATCATTTCTTTATTAATCTTTATTTAGAAAAAAAGACAAAGATAAAAAGAAAAATAGAAATGCTATTTTCAACAATGAGGCCCAGTTTTCATATCTAGTTTTCATTTTTCAAAGTGAAATTAAGTAATCCTCTAATACAAAACAAATTTTGGCCATTAAAGCAACAAAATTAATTTATATAGACGTCTGTTGCCAGATTGGACAAAATAAGGCCAAAAGATAGTTCTCTCCACTATTCATACTGGCCAGAAAGAGTAAATTGTATTTTACCCAATAATCAAAGATCATTTCTGGTGGAGGATAGTCTTTCTTGGGAAATCTATGCTTATATACTTATTCACCACGCTTAGTTCTATGTAAGGTTCATAATTCCCTTTTCCTTCTTTGTCTCAGAGTTGAATTTATACCCTTATACTACGTAGTAAGAGAGAACCCTGGTACATAGTTCAACAAGGCATCACTTACTAGGGGAGTCCCACACAGGTCCGTAGGGCATCTCATCTATCCTGGGCTTCCATGGCACTCACTGCCAAGGTAGTACGTTAGAAAAGAAGGCACACCAAAGTCTGAGGGGCGCTGGACCTCTCAGGATACCACGATGCTGGTTGTAGCAGCCATAGTTAAGATTCCATCTGTCTTCAGAGCACCAGCACACATACCCTGGCACAAACTCCAATTCTCCCCATCCCATAGTGTCCTTAAAGCAAAGGGCAGATGCACTTTTCTGCCTGGACATGTCACAACAACAACTGTTACCCAAGACCAATTAAGTGGTCTGAGACTTGTTCATAAGGCAACCCAGACAGAGACCCAACCTGCCTATTTTACTGAGTACTAAGTGGTTTTCATGGGAAGACATGTGTCTTTACCCACTGATAGGAGAGCAACCCTACTAATGCAAGAAGCAATGGCGCTTTGAATTTGATCATGCATTTATACCATAAATCTTTAAAGAGGAGAAAGACTGCTGAAGAATGCTTTATTGCCTCATGTGCCAGATGTGATCTGACAAACACAAACTGCAGGAATGTTATTCCTGAGCTGTCTGAATTTCATTAAAAAGTCCACTAACCTGGAATCCAGACTCGAACCTTTGAAATATATACCATAAAAAAATTAACAACAGTGATGGCTGGGCACCTATAGCTCAGCAGCTAGGGCACTGGCCACACACAAGGGCTGGTGGGTTCGATCCTGGCCTGTCAAACAACAATGACAACTACAAAAACAAACAAACAAAAACTAGCCAGGCATTGTGATGGGTGCCTGTTGTCCCAGCTATTTGGGAGGTTAAGCAAGAGAATCACTTAAGCCTAAGAGTTTGAGGTTGCTGTGAGCTGTGACATCACGGTACTCTACTGAGGATAACATAGTGAGACTCTTGTCTCAAAAAAAAAAAAAACAAGTGACTATGAACTGGATTAAATTTCTTTTCTTTTTGCTTCAAAGGGAATAAAAGTACCTTTTCTACTTTGATCTAAACTTATAATAATCAAGAAATCAAAAAGAATACCTAGTTACTACATACCCTAAACAATAAGGAATAGGAGATAAATGGGGCAGATTCTTTCCCTAAAAAAAAATTTCCATGCATCTTTCAAAACTGTCTCAACAAAGGAGCTATTAAGAAATTGAATTTTGTTTTGTTATATTTTGTATGAGTTTTGTAATGGCTTTGTGTGTGTGTGTGTGTAACCATATCATGGCAAGCAAAACTGTGATTATATTAACAAATAGAAGACAACCTTTTACCAACAGGGCTTTACAAAATATTCCATCAGCAGAAATGTGAGGGAGGTCGGAGAGACTAACTTTTTCAAGGTATTAAATTAAAAGATGTTGAATTACGTTAAATGCCCCACATTGAATTGACATTTCCCCTTTTTTAATGCAAGCTAAGATTGATGAAAAATACCACTTATCTACATTAAGGGTCAAAATCTCTCACAAAAGGAGCTTCTGGTTCAACACGTCAGAGCAGAGTCAGTCTTCATAATCCAGGGACCAAGACGCGGATCACATTCTGATGATCCAATTAATGGTGGGATACTTTACAATCATCCGGCAAGCAAGGCCCCTAACAGATTGTGGGGCTGTAACATCAATTTCTTAAGTGCATTTAAAGGATTACAAATGTTAGTCCTGGCTTGAGATTGAAACACCTATTGAGGTGCTCTGAACCACATTACTGTAATTGGGTACCTGAATTAATGCCATTTCTTCTGATGGGTGAGTTGAATACATTGGGATTAAGAGTTCTTTTTGCTGTATTTCACTTTCCCATTCTTTCTTCCTTTTTTGTTTCCTTGGAACATAAATCTGAATTGAAATAACTCTTTTCTAATCCAGATAGCTTTAATTACAGCCCTTGGGATCCAAGCATTGTCCTTACTTTACCTCGTGCACTGTTTGGGTGCTTTCTCCTGTAGCTTGTTATCTTAATATGCAGTGCTTAGATGATGAAAATACAATTCTTTCCTTAATAAAACTAAAAGAATGAGGGGAGGCAGGAGCAGAAAGGAAGAACTCCCTGCTTCCCTGTTCTTCCAGCCAGATGAATCTCTTTGTGAACACAGAGGGGAGCACTTGAAATTCATTACAGGTCTGGGAATTAAGGACCAGATCCTCCCCCAGATCTTTCATTCTTTCTGAGGTCAGTTCAAGTAAAAGTTCTGATGTGGGAAGACCTGAATAGACGGGCATGATCTGGACATTTTAGATTTCAAAATATCCCCCACTACTTCCCTAAACTAAAGGGAAATCACGTAGCACCCCTGCTCTGCTTCAAACCACCCCAAAGTTTACTCATTAAAAAGGGAATAAAATCTATACTTTTCACTTTTTTTTTTTTTTTGGAGACAAGAGCCTCACTTTGTCACTATAGGTAGAGTGCTGTGGAGTCACAGCTCACAGCAACCTCTAACTCTTGGGCTCAAGCAACTCTCTTGCCTCAGCCTTCCAAGCAGCTGGGATTACAGGTGCCTGCCACAACGCTCAGCTATTTTTTTAGAGATGGGGGGTCTCGCTCTTGCTCAGGCTGGTCTCAAATCTGTGAGCTTAGGGCAACCCACCCAACTCGGCCTCCTAGAGTGCTAGGATTAGAGGCATGAGCCACCGTGCCCAGCCTACACTCTTAACTTTATCCTAAAAGACCCCACCTGCTCAGCTGTGATGTGGTGGTCTACTGCCCTCTAACCTACACATGGGGCTTTGGCCTCGTCTGTTTTCTTTCTCTCGTCCAAATACACCAAACCCCTCCTCCACTAGGGCCCTCTGCCTTGGACACTCTGCTCTGAGACTTCACTCCTTATAGAGCATTCCCTGACTCAGCAGTAGAACAATACTCACGTGCCCCGTCCTACTCAAGTCACGTGCTCTTTCTTATGCTCTGACGCTCCTCCAACAGCATCTATGCTTGTGCATGTATGCATACACGCAATCAGAAGCATGTGCACCTCCCGCCCAAACACACACACACACACTCAGGTGCACTCAAAACCATGATTCTGTACAAGCAGGGGCTTTGGTTCACTGCTATAACACAAGTGACCAGAACAGTACCTGGTACAATTCAAATATTTGTTTAGTTGGATTGAACCGGATTTTTGCATGGTTAATCCTGCCACGTTATTCCAGTCTCAGATCAAACATTTTCTTCACAGAGGAGATCTAGATGGCCCTTATCTAAAGTAGCACTTTTCTTATTCTCTCCTGAAATTCATTAGCTTGTTACTTTTAGTGTCTTCCTGTACCTTATCAACAGGTGAACTAGGACATGTACGCATGTATGTTTGTATGTGTTTACAGGACACATGTATGTCCGTGTGTGTTTATAGGACGCATGTATGTCTGTGTGTGTCTACAGGACGCATGTGTGTCCATGTGTGTTTGCAGGACGCACGTATGTCCGTGTGTGTTTACAGGATGCATGTATGTCTATGTGTGTGTTTACAGGATGCATGTATGTCCATGTGTGTTTACAGGACGCATGTATGTCTGTGTGTGTTTACAGGACGCATGTATGTCCATATGTGTTTACAGGATGCATGTATGTCTGTGTGTGTTTACAGGATGCATGTATGTCTGTGTGTGTTTACAGGACGCATGTATGTCTGTGTGTGTTTACAGGATGCATGTATGTCTGTGTGTGTTTACAGGATGCATGTATGTCTGTGTGTGTTTACAGGACGCATGTATATCTGTGTGTGTTTACAGGACACATGTATGTCCGTGTGTTTATAGGACGCATGTATGTCTCTGTGTGTTTACAGGACGCATGTATGTCCGTGTGTGTTTACAGGACGCATGTATGTCCGTATGTGTTTACAGGACACGTGTATGTCCGTGTGTGTTTACAGGACACGTGTATGTCTGTGTGTGTTTACAGGGCGCATGTATGTCTGTGTGTGATTACGGGACTCATGTATGTCTGTATGTGTTTACAGGATGCACGTTATGTTTGTATGTGTTTAATGTCTATTTCTCCACTCTTAAAAGTCCAGGAGGGCAGAAAAATGCTTTTCTGTCTTGTCCACTTTGGTGTTTTCAGCTCTGAGAACAGCATTTGGTACATAGCAGGCGCATGGTAAGTATCTGTTAAATGTGAATGAGTCTAATTCAACCAGAGACAGTCAGACATGCAAGAGCCTTTATCAAGATAGGGCTACGGATGACACAGACTTTCTTCATTTAATTGTATCAGTGGCACAATAAAGGGCCCAAATAATATAAAAGATAACATTCAGGCAGTGCCATTTACTCCACCTCCTGCAGATAAACAAAGCGGGTCATGGTAGTTCTCCCAGGCACTGGTAGGGAGGCACAGAAGAGCTGAAAAGAGAAGTCAGCTAGAGCGGAGCTGGCTCTGCACAAAACTGGGAAGTGGGCAATGCCTGTCCAGCTGCTTCCCCACCTCTCCTGGTGTGTCCCTCTCCCGGCACGGAAGCTGTGCGGTTCCCAAGCGTCCAGTGCCTTCCGTGATGGTACCTGGCTCAGGCTTTCCCTCCCCAGAAAACACTCCTACTCTGGCACCTTCTGAGTCATCCTTGCCCTTGTCTTTCTAAAAAATCCAAATTCATGCCTCACATTCTCCCAAGTCTCTGCTCTTAGACTTCAGCTAATCAGATAAACCTCTGGACTTAAAAATCGACAGCTGGCGCCAAGAGTGAACGTGACCCTACCTTCTGGGAAAAGTGAGATTCTCCCACTCAGGGAGTCTCTGCTCCACTCTTCTCTGAGCGGAAGGGGGAGGAAGCTGGTTTCCACTGCACCAAGAAAGAAACAGCCCACCGAGGGTCTCTGGTGCTTTTCTTTTTTACAGTAACATGTATTCCGGAGAGGAAATGTAAGTTTTTAAAAAATACAGTAGAAAATTTAGATCACATAAAGGAAGAAATTTAAAGAAGCCATAATTCTCCAATCCTTAAGTAACTCCTCCATAGTTCCTTTTTAGTCTCTTTTCTTCAGACATCTTCCGATAGTTAATATCACACTCTAATATGTAGTTTTCAAACTTCCCCACTTACAGTATTGTGAAAATATTTCCACGCTGTAAAACTTCTTGATAAACATTTTGGGGCAGGACAATATTACATTATAGAAATTTATTGTCATTTATTCAACAATGCCCTGTAATAAGCTATTAATTTATTTCAAAATTTCTACTTATGAACAAGGACAGAATAAAACATACGTCTCTGCCTGATGGGCAATCCTTTTCTGTGGAGGTCCCAAAGTCAACATTTTAGGCTTTAAGAGCCATCTGGTCTTAACTCCTCCCACTGCTGCCACTGCCACTGAGGACGGTAGACAAATGGCTGTGATTCCCCCAAACAGCCACTGGACGATTATTTGGCTTGAGGACAGGAGTTTGCCAACAAGACCCCTCATCTAGATCTCTGATTACTTTCTCAGGATTCCCCAAAGTGTAACCACCGAGTCAAGGGATGGAAATATTCGAAACAGATTTTTTTAAATACCCATTAGTAACCTTAAATATGGTTATTTGCCTCATTTTTCACAATAACAAAATCATGAATTTAGTTCAGGCATCTCAAACTATAGCCCGCGGGCCACATGCGCTGGCCAAGGACATTTATCTGGCCTGCCAGGTGTTTTTGCCGCCACTGCCTGTCCTGCTTAGCAGCCGACTCATCCCGGGGCCCGCAGTCAGCCCTCCAATAGTCTGAGGGACAGTGAACTTGCCCCCTATTTAAAAATTTTGAGGATCCCTGATTTAGTTAACTTAGAGGCATCCTCACCCAGGTAACATTTCTCTAAAGGGAAACTGAGCCCCCATAAAGCTGAAGTTGGGTGTCCAGCTTCATTTGACACTCCCATCATGCAGCTCTCCTCCAAGGTAGATGCTTTATTACTCATTCAGATACAGAAAGCAAGTTTCCAGGGGTACCGCAAAGTGCATTCACCAGACCAACAAAAGGCACAGTTTTCTGAATTCTCAGGGCTTTGAAAACCCCATACTCCTTCCAGGTAAGTAATTCAACAGCAGTCAGCAGCAGAGTGACTACCACATTTTTATTTTAAAATGAGTTAAGACAAGAGGGTTGTTAATCTTGCCTTATGATTACTGTTTAGGCCACAAGGGCAAGTGAACAATACCTGTTACAGTACATCAAGGCCCGCCATGAATAATCTCTGTTATCAGGGCCTTATGTTATTAAAGTTTGGAAATGTGTGAGGGCATAAACGTCTGCTATGAAAAGTTTTCAAGGAATGTTTAGTATTTACACTACAAATCTACTGGAACATGGCACTATGTTCCAATTTTAGTTTTCCTTAATAAACTGTGCAGGGTTGGAGAGCCTATTTGGTATTTGTCTTTATTCTTGGTAAAAAAAAAGAACTCAATAAATTCTCAAGGGAGTTCAAAAGGCACCATGATTTACATGGAGTAGAAAGGGATAGGATAAATTTTAATTCCTAAAACGACTTTCTTCAGGGGACTATGAGCATTTTTTTGCATTCTGTCATGTTTTTAACTATACAAACACATCCTTTCCCTACAACCAATCAGAGATGATGGGAGCTGGAATGGATCTCATGAGTCATTTTAGTCCAGGCTCCCGTGTCAGCAGAGAGGTTTTCATCATTCTTAATCATATTGTCTCTCTGTAAATTGGGCATGTCTGGCTCTGTGATTCTACTGTGTTACGGGGCTATGTTAAACCCTGGATGCACCCACTCTTCATTCATGGCCTCTTAACAAAGCGGCATGAGCTGAAGGGTCCACGTCCACACACAGACACTGGGCATCCGGTTGGCAGAAACATAGTGGCTATGCCCTCTAAAGCTGTATAGGGTAATAATATGCTTAGGGAGCAGGAGAGGGGAGACCCTTCATTCTTGCCTCCTTTTGTAGCTACCTTTTTTTTTTTTTTTTTTTTTTTTTTGGAGACAAAGCCAAACTCTGTAGCTCTGGGGAGAGTAAAATGGCATCATCATAGCTCTCTGCAGCCTCAAACTCCTGGGCTAAAACAATCCTCCTGCTTCAGCCTCCCCAGTAGCTGGGACTACAGGCATAGGCCATCACAGTTAATTTTTCTGTTTTTAGTAGAGGCAGGGTTTTGCTCTTGCTGAAGCTGGTCTTAAACTCCTTATCGCAAGCAATCCACCCACCTAACCCTCCCAGAGTGCTAGGATTACCAGCATGAGCCCCCATGCCCAACCCTATTTTTAAAATATAAATAAAAGCTGTCCCAAAGTGTTGGAAGAGGACAGCAGTTTTTAACTTCAGCATTGTTAATGTTGGGGAGCAGATAATACTTTGTTGTGGGAGGCTGTCCTGTGCATTGTAAACCATTTAATGGTATCCTGGTCTCTGCACACTAGATGCCAGCAGCCAACAACCAGTAGTGACAACCGAAAATGACTCCAGACGTAGCCAAGTGTCCCCTAGGAGGAAAATCGCCCTAAGTGAGGAGGACTGGAATGGCAACTCAAGGACAAGAAAACATGCAGAGGTACACACCGCATTTGGCCATCTCCCCTGTCGAATACGGCACGAGGGTATAAGGATAGCAAGAAACACCACCTGACCAAAGACACCCCCAAATCTGAGCCCTCCATGAATAGGGGAACTTTTCCTCTACCTGTAGCTTGGAGTATCCGGCTTGTGTTTAGCAGTTATTACAAAGCTAGATATGAGTTTCTTGGCTTTTTTTTTTTTTTTGGACTCATTAGGTCGCCCTGCTCAAAATGATTTACACACAGATAATTAAACGTAAGCCCTAAGGACTAGTTAACTGTTTAGCAGTGTATACATTTCATATAACCATTTCCATACATCTAGTTTTAAATTCATTAACAAAAATTAATAGCTACACAGGGCTCTGCACCACGCAGCGTGTTGCTGTGGCATGCTCGCTAAATTACCCCTTTCGATCACTCCTCCAGCCATCTCAGAGACAGTTAAACTTTGCTGTTCGGGAAATGTTGCCTACCAATTTGCAGCAAAGCTCATATTTACTATATTTAGTGTGAATAATTGACTGAACTTCAGAAAATATTTGTCTCTGTTTGGTGCACCTCTGGAACATTCCATGAGCTTTAGAGAACAGTTCCTGGCTTTTTCCACTCTTTAAAAAATTACCAAGAAACATTTAATAGGCAATATTAGCTCTGATTATGCATTAGAAATATATATTGTTACCAATATATCTTTCATCTTAAAGTTCCCTAATGGCACCTAAATATCTTACTTTTTTTTTTCCCCTCCTGGCCTATTTTAGGAGAATACAGTGCTTTTCTGATATGAACTACCTCTGATCCATTAATTATCCTTTTTTATTTCTGAATATCAACATAAAAAGACAAATTAGCCAGCAAATCCCTTTTCAAGAAACTCACTTCCACATTTACCCGTATTTTAGCATTTTTGGTAATTAAAAATATTTTCTGTGGAAACATAATTTCCATTCACGCTTCACCAATATTTACAATGCTCACTTCGGATGTGAAAAAGAGTCAGAGAGTGGGGCAGCGCCTGTGGCTCAAAGGAGCAGGGCGCCGGCCCCCTATACCTGAGGTGGCGGGTTCAAACCCTGCTCCTGCTCCGGGCAAAAACTGCAAAAAAAAAAAAAAAAAAGAAAGAAAGAAAAAGAGAAAGAATCAGAGTGTACTACTGCATTGTTTCCATTCAGAAGCCCAGGTGGCCGATCGGGTAAGGGTAGTACAATGCACTGTATCTCTTGTTCTTAGCACTTATCTTAATCTTAATAACTAGCCAGACAACTGACTCCAAAGTCTGGGGCTTATCAACTAGAATTCGTCACACGAACCCAGCGGAAGACAAGAAATGCATTATGTAGCAATGCTACACAAATCATTATCTTTCGATATTTAAAGGTATGTATTCAAAAGCCTATATAAGACCGTCATTTATTTATTTATTTATCTTTTGCCAACCTCAAATTCCACTTGTTCCTTTTACATTTGATAGCAAGGGAACAAAAATAGCCTTGTGAGGTATTATCTGCACCCAGAAGTTACTCCAGGAGATCAAAAGGACTCTTCCTGCTTCATTTCGGTATTGGCTAGCTGAAACAATCAACTTTAAAAACCTTGCTTTGATACTGATTATTTAGGGAACAGAATAATAAGAAAATAAAAAGGCCCGTGTTCCTCAAATACTAAAAACTGTCAACCACTTTGGGGGAAGTGGCAGTGTCCTCCCATGGAGGGGTGTCTGGGTTCCTTACATGCAGCTCACACACACAACAGCAAAACTGAGCCATCTACACTACGGTTTACCCAGATTATGACCTGGGGTAAAAAGAGGACATGACTTTGTTTTAATTGTTCACATGGAATGTATTTTCCTTTAGCAGCAAGAAGTTTATGAAGTGTCTTGACTTGGTGGGTGATTTATTATATAGATTTCTAATTACACTTTCAAATATTTGTTCTAAGTAAATGGACACTCTGAGAGGTGTACTTTATTTTATATCCTTCCTCAAGGTAAGATTTATTTCTTTTACCAGTTTTACAGAACATTCATTATGTCTGTAATGAGCTAAATATTTTTACTGAGACTTCAAATATATACACGATTCAAAAATGTACACGGCCAAATAATCAGCATCTTCTGAATGAGTATTTTTCTTTAAAATCGCTGTTTTTAATATTTTTTAAATGAAATGAATTGTGAAAATGTTTGTGAACGACCACTGGGGTTTTGCCTTTTTTACCTATATTGTCCATCTGAATATACATTCTAATAAATGCTACCTATTATCTTTCCTCTTCTTCAGAAGACAATATTAATTAATTAGTTATTTTAGGAATTCATAACATTGAAAACATACTATGTTCGGTGGGAGTGGTATTAAATTCATTAATATTTGCATCCCAAAAAGAGAGGAAGTTATTACCAACTTTTCATAGGTAGTTTCTTTTTTTTCTTTTTTTTTGAGACGGAGCCTTAAGCTATCCCCCTGGGTAGAGAGTGCCATGGCATCACAGCTCATAGCAACCTCCAACTCCTGGGCTCAAGCGAGTCTCCTGCCTCCGCCTCCCAAGTAGCTGGGACCACAGGCGCCCGCCACAACGCCCGGCCATTTTTTGGTTGCAGCCATCATTGTT
>CAUYQV010023333.1:0-62024 GCA_963574575.1 Galagoides demidoff | reverse complement strand
AACATTTCCACTTCATTCTGGCTAAGTCTTGGGAGGTAGCATGCTTCCAAGTATTGGTCGATTTCCTTCTGATTTTCATATTTCTGAGAATAAAGTTTCTTGTAATATTCATTAAGGATTTTTTGAATTTCTAAGGGATCTATTGTTATTTCATCTTTACCATTTCTGATTGATGAAATTAGAGATTTTACTCTTTTTTTCTTGGTTAGGTTGGCCAAAGGTTTATCTATTTTATTGACCTTTTCAAAAAACCATCTTTTTGATTTATTGATCTGTTGTATAATCCTTTTGTTTTCAATGTCATTTAATTCTGCTCTAATTTTGGTTATTTCTTTTCTTCTGCTGGGTTTGGGCTTGGAATGTTCTTCCTTTTCCAGTTGCTTGAGATGTCCCATTAAGTTGTTAACTTCCTCTCTTTCCATTCTCTTGAGGAAAGCTTGTAATGCTATAAATTTCCCTCTTAGGACTGCCTTTGTGGTATCCCAGAGGTTCTGGTAACTCATGTCTTCATTATCATTTTCTTCTAAAAATTTGGTAATTTCCTTCTTGATCTCATCTCTGACCCCCCTATCATTCAGCATAAGGTTATTTAGCATCCATGTTTTTGTATGAGTCTGCAGATTCCTGTGGTTACTGAGATCAACTTTTATTCCATGATGGTCTGAGAAGATGCATGGAATAATTTCTATACCTTTAAATTTACTGAGTTAGACTTATGACCTAAGATGTGGTCAATTTTGGAGTATGTTCCATGAGCTGATGAGAAAAATGTGTATTCAATATGTTAGGATGAAATGTTCTGTAGATGTCCATTAAATCCAAATGCCGAATGGTTAAGTTTAAATCTAAAATTTCTTTGCTAAGCTTCTTGTTGGAGGATCTATCCAACACTGCCAAAGGAGTCTTGAAATCTCTGACTATGATGGAGCTGGGAGAAATCAAGTTGCTCGTGCCTGTTAGAGTATCTCTTATAAATTGAGGTGCATTCTGGTTGGGTGCATAAATATTGATAATTGAAATCTCATCATATTGAGTATTACCCTTAACAAAAAAAGTGACCATCCTTATCCTTGCTTTTGTTGGTTTAAAGCCTATTGTATCTGCGAACAGAATTTCAACACCTGCTTTTTTTTGCTTTCCATTTGCCTGGAATATAGATGACCATCCCTTCACCCTGAGTCTACATTTGTCTTTTAAGGTAAGGTTGGATTCTTGTATGCAGTGGATATCTAGCCTGAGTTTTTGTATCCAGTCAGCCAACCTGTGCCTCTTTAGAGGACAATTTAAGCCATTCACATTGATTGAGAATATTGATAAGCCTATAAAATTTGGGGTGTTGAGTTTTTCAAAAGTCCAGTGGACATTTTTGATCCTTTCACCACTATGGAAGTTGGAATTTGATCAAAAGTTTCTGAGTTTACTTTGGTGGTGGAGGATTGCCCTGGTCATTGTGGAGGATACGTCTGAGGATATCCTGGAGAGCTGGTTTATCATGGCAAATTTCTTCAACTGTGAATTTCATTAAAGTATTTAATTTCTCCATCATAAATGAAACTAAGTTTAGCTGGATACAGGATCCTGGGTTGAAAGTTATTTTGTTTTAGTAGATTAAAAGTTGATGACCACCCTCTTCTAGCCTGAAAGGTTTCATTAGAGAGATCTGCTGTCATTCTAATATTCTTCCCCTTGTAGGTTATGCTTTTCTTATGTCTAGCTGCTTTCAAAATTTCCTCTTTCATATTAACTTTAGTAAAGTTAATTATGATGTGCCTGGGGGTTGTCTTATTTGGGTTGAGTCGTGCTGGAATGTTTGCTATCTGAATTTCAGAATCTCTTGGCATGTCTGAAAGTTCTCTTTCATTATTTCATGAAGAAGAGCCTCTGCATTTTGTGAAGCAAGTTCATCACCTTTAGGGATTCCTATAAGGTGAATATTAGTTTTCTTCGAATTATCTCACAGCTCTCTGAGAGAGAGATCCGTTTTTGCTCTCCATTTCTCTTCACCTTTGAGTGCTTGGGATCTTCAAAAGCTTTGTCTTCAATGTCAGAAATCCCTTCTTGGGCCTGCTCCATTCTGTTACCAAGGGATTCTATCATATTTTTCAGATCTTTGAGGACTGCAGACTCTTGCCTCAATGTTTCAAAAATCTTTGGCCATTTTATCTTTGAAATTGTTGAATTCTTGTGACATTTTTTGAATAATTTCTTGAAATTCTAATTCCCTCCTTTCTTCCATTCTGTTAATCTTATTTGCTATCCAAATTCTGAACTTGATTTCTGACATCTCAGATATCCGTTTATGCATGGGATCTTCAATTGCATCTGCCCCATTCTTCCTTGGGGGAGTTGATCTACTCTGTTTTTTCAAGTTACCAGAGTATTTCTGCTGATTCTGCCCCATGCTGAATTTACACCATTTGGAGTCCGTACCTGAACTGTTCAGTCAGTGGCTGCCACGGGAGAAGACCCCAGCTTCCTCTCGTTGCCCAGAGAGGCAGAGCGTGTCTGTCCGGAAGAGCCTCAGGGGTGTGAGCCTTGTTCCTGCTGCTGTGGCTGCTGCTCTTTGCCTCGGGGTACCACCATTCTAGTGTGGTTCCTTCTCAACTGACCATCCTCTCGTAGTTCTCAGGCTACCAGCCAGGAATGCCGGAAGTGCAGGGCATGCAGCTTTAGCAAGCAGTTCTGGACCCACCCAGAGAGGGGGACTTTTCCACTGCCACCCATGGGAGGTGCGTAGCCCTAGCAAGCAGTTCTGGGGCCTCCTGCGCGGCTGCCTGGAATGGGGGACTCCTCTGCTGCTGCCCACAGAATGCGTGGGTCTAGCAGGTCTCTGGCTGCAGGACTGGGACTGGGTGCTTGGTCCCACAGGGGTGGGAGACGCTGCTCCTGGGCGCCCCTTCACTGTCTTTGTAGGCAAGGGGGAAAGGTTGATTGGACATTCAAAATGGCAGTGAAAACGTTTGTTTGGTTTTTCTGCCAGGCGAGAGAGTGTTCAGAATCCCAGCAGGGTCCCTCTAGGGAAGCAGACCCCCCTTCCTACAGCTCTCAGACATGGGGTGAGACAGTAGGTCCTCAGTTCACCGCTTGCCCATAGAAAACTTACAGGAGCAGATGAAGAGAAAACAGAGAGAAAAACACAACTTTCTTGGGGGAAGGGGACAGACACTTTTCCTTTGGGATGTATTATGTACCTGTAGATTGCCTTCTTGAAGTCTCAACCTGCCTCAGCACTTATCACTCCTCTCTCTCAGCTGGGTTCCCAATCTTCAACTTTACTGGGTATTTTCTGGACATTACCCTTCCCTCTGGATGGGATCCTCTGTCAGAGGCTGGCACCTGTTGGCCATCTTGCCCCTCCCAATAATATCTGTCTCATCTTTTCCTCCAGCATCCCAAAAAGTGCCTTGTCCACAGCAGATGCTTTGTGAGTATCAGGTGCATGAATAAATTAACAAGAGAGGTAGTTATTATCATCTCTATCATACTGATGAAGAATCTGGGGCTTAGAGAGGTTCGAATACCAACTATACGTTCCATCACCAGTAAGCATCAGATCCTAGATTCAAACTCAAGCTGAACCCAAGAGCAACTCTTAACTGTTCTGTGGCCTGTCTTGTGGAACCATTTCAACTTTCCTCAGTGCCCATATCTACCTGACAGAATGCCAGTAAGATAATGATTGCAATGATGATGGAAACTGTGATGCCAATACTTGTTTACCCTCTGAGTGTTTATTTGACATCTCCATGCACCTGCAGAGAACAGCCACTTCAGCCCACAGCACATTCATTTTTTTTTTAAAGTTCTTTGTTATCATGAGACAATTTACCTTCATGCACTTTCATTCACTAATCTCATTTTCTTTCTAGAGTTAAACAAAGTGGATCCTTTCTAGCTGCCAGGTAGAGGAAGTAGATAGCAGAAGAATGGAGTTGGAGTCTGGGTAGCTCTAGTTTCTCACCAGTCTGCGAGTACCTAGTAAGTCAGGCATTCCCAGATGGGTAATTGGGAAGGCAGCTTACCTGCACTGGATGCTTTAGTGGGTATTGTTGTTGTTATTTCATCTTAATTAATGGTGATAACTCTTTTTCTTAGCTGGTCGCTGAGCACATTATATTCTTACTAAGGTGACTGGATTCTCACCACTTGCTTTGAGGAGCTGAGTTTGTCTTTGCAAGCTACCTTCATCTGAAAGAGGTTTTCATACTCTTTCCACATCCTCCTCCAACTTGAACGTGGATTGACAAAGAGATATTGGGCAAACCCGCAGAACTCCTTGAAACAAGCACAATACAAACCTGTTTAATTCTGTCCTTTTGTGGTCTCTGGGTTTAGCTTTGGCCTTTGGGAGCATTTTAATCCAAGCAACACTGTGGTCTTTGTGGTCTCCACTGGTGGCAACTGGTTCCCAAGAATATTACCTATATTTGAATCTCATTTGAATCTTATTGAATCCAGATATTTTGTTCTGTTCCACACAAAGAAATAGAGAAAAATGTGATAATAGCAGTTAATATTTAGTATTCCCTGGGAGCCAAGAACTGTTCCAAATCCCTGACTTGGATTATTGCATTTAATAGATAATAGCACGTTCTGGGAAGGTAACATGGGCCCCCTTTTCATTTAATGCATGTCATGCATTTTTCTCATTTTATCCATAATTTCTGTTTCCTACTTTAGGATATTCTATCCTTCTCAATGATATGACTGATTAGATGCAATAAGCTATGTAAAGTGCTTAGAACAGTTCCTGGCATAGACTTAGCACTCAAAAATTGTTAGCTGTTATGATTACCATATTTCCTTCTTGATGATGAACAGATTCTGTATTTTTGGATCTAGATTCACAGTGGAGCATGTAATTTTGGGGCTTAAATCAATACACTATACTATGGTAGACAAGATGATAAGGTACAAACAGCAACACGGTGCAGGGGAGAGACCCTGGGGTCAGGTTCCAGCTCTGCAGGTTAATATTATAGAGTGTGAACACTCCAGTAAGTTCCTCTGCTCCTGAGAGCTCTGATTCCTCATTTATAGCTGAAGTGTGTGAGCCTGATGATCCCCCACATCCCTTACACTCTGTGTACCTTCACCCAGAAATTTTTTTGACAAAATGTACATTTCAGGCCTGTGCAAGGTGACCCAAACCTATAGTTCTAGTACTTTGGCCAAGCTGGGAGGATCCCTTGAGTTCAGGAGTTTGAGACCAACCTAAACAAGAACAAGACCCCATCTCTACTAAAAATAGAAAAATTAGCTGGATGTTATGGTAGGCACCTATAGTGCTAGCTACGTGGGAGGCTGAGGCAGGAGTATCACTTGAGCCCAGGGGTCTGAGGTTGCTGTGAGGTAGGATGAGACCATAACACTCTACCCTGGGCAATAGAGTGAGACTTTGTCTCCAAACAAATAAACAAAGCTGTTCATTTTATCATAATAAAGATTGTATTTCTACAGTCTCCACCCACATAGTGAGTTAAGGAGACACAAATCACTATCATAGAAAAAGCTTCAGGAAATGCTTAGTAAGGAAACCAGAAAAGGACCTCCCCTAACTCCCTTCTATCTGCTGTCCCAGCACTATTGCCAGTAGGGTAACCCATCAGTAACCAATGACTTTAGGAATTGTTAGGGAAAGACGAATACCATTCATGGTATTGGGTTGTGTATAGCCACAGAATGAACCTGGGATCAGGATAGTCCTAGTTTCCTTCCAATGTACAAGTACCTAGTAAGTCAGCATTCCCAGGTGGGTAATTTGCAAGGCAGTTTACGTTGCATTGGGTACTTTAATGAGCATATCATTGTCGTTTCATCTTAATTAATGGTGATACTCTTTTTCTTAGCTGGTAGATAAATACTTTCCTATTTAGGAAACTGGATTCTCCTCACTGGCTTTGGATAGAATTTATTAGCATCTGGGTGTTTTTTGTTGTTTTTAAAATCAATTCATTATGATTCTTATCACATGGGAGGTGGTGTGTTATAATAAGAAAAGTGCTGGCCCAGGGATCAAGAGCCTGTGAGTTTTATTAGAGCTCCAGTTCTGCCACTGTCTCTGGCACATGACAAGAACCTTTTCTGAACCTTAGTTTTCTCAATTGTCAAACTGGAGTGGGATTGCTGAAAATTTCTTCCAGTTTTAACAACTCCTGCTCCTAAGTTTTTATATGAGAACAATACTTGTATGAAATCCTATTGACAGAAAAGCATTCTGTCTCTCCTTTCTCCTTTCTTTGCCAAATGTAATGCGAGTGGGTGTGGAAAAATATCTTCTGCTGTGAAAAGGTTCATTCAGCCTTTTCTTAATAGATCAAGTGGTTGGTATTTCTGCTGGCTTCTGAAATACATTACAAGTCACAATCTGGAAAAAGTTCCAAAGCAGCTCCCAGCCTTCCTGCTGAATTTGGATACATCTTTAGGTCTTACTCTACAGCTCATCCTTAACAACTGACAAAATATTTACTTTGCTCGGTACAGAAAAGGGTAACATTTTCCAAAATATTAAACTGGGTTGGATTCAGAACACAGACAATGAGGCAAAAAGTTGGACCTCTGTTCGAAGCCATGTCGTTGAATCATTTTCCAGAGTGCCATGAGAAACAGAGCCTCAGTGGATGTTTGTGCTCCACGGTAATTCTGGAAGAGGCAGAAGCCAGCCAGCCTCTGTCTCCCAACCCCCCTGGTGTGGAGAGCAGCAGTTCTCAAAGTGTGGTCCCGGGAACAGCAGCATCAGACCTCCTGACAACTGGTTAGAGATACCGGTTTTCACAGCCCATCCCAGACCTACTAAATTAGAAAGTCCCAAGACATGGCCCAGCAATCTGTGCTGTATGAAGTCCTTCAAGCAAACAAGTTCAAGTAATTCTTATGCTAATACAAGTTCAAGAACTACCGGTTTAGGGCCATGAAGTCAAGGGATGCTTATTACCTTTCAGTGGAAAGTTTGAAACAGTGACAACACTAGTAACTAAAGTTCTCACTTGTTTCTAATATAAATAAATTTGAAATTTAGGGCTCTTCTTTTTCAAATGCTCTCCCTTCTTTGTCCCTCTGTCCTAATTTCCCTCCTTCACCCCTACTGCACAGTCAGGGCAATAGAGTCTGAGTTATATTTGTCTCTGTTTAGGACGGTAAAAACGCACTGGAGTTTGGTTTAACATACTTGTATGTAGCTAGTGATTTTTATCAAAAATAATGGCATTTTAAAAAAACTCTTGTTCCTCCTAGGATGAAAAAGTGGACAAAACTGGAATGACTACAATTTATCATTTTCTGTTCTATCAATGAGCTTTCTCTTTGACAGAATTTTTTTTTTTTAACAAATAAATAAATTGTGATTTCTTTTAAATTAAATTTCTGGAAATCACTCTAGTCACCAAATTTAATATGAAATAGAACTACCATCTTAATGACTATATCATTAACTATAAAAAACTGTCAGTGATTGGGCAGCACCTATGGCTCAAAGGAGTAGGGCGCTGGCCCCATATACTGGAAGTGGCAGGTTCAAACCCAGCCCCAGCCAAAAAACTGCAAAAAATATAAAATAAATATATAGAATTGCAAATAATGTCCAGGGGTAATTAAGACAGTCCTCACAAAGCTTCCTGCCCGCCCCTCCCTCTTCTGTGTTACCTGCCTGGCCTCCGCAGGCATCTGAGCTGTGACCTTTGTCCTGCAGTCTCATGCTTGGCGATGTCATTCAGTCCCAGGGTTTCGACTCCTGCATCTGTTGATTTGGAAGGCTCACAAATCCATAACTAGAATGTGATTTTGCTCCTGAGTTCCAGCCAATGTCTCCCACTGCTTCAGTGTCCTTGCAGCACCTTATAGACCACACATCCAAACAGAACTCCTCGTCTCTTACCAGCCTTGGCTCTTCCCGACACCCCTGTATCTTTCCATGGGCTTCCTGCTCTGGGTCCTTCACAACCACTGAGTCAGGGGCAGGAAACCAGGAATTCAGAGAGTCCCCAAGTTACAAACATCTGACTAAGGTACAACTTGCACTTAGGAACAGAGGCTATTATAACTGATAGGTAAATGTACTTGTTCCAACTTACATACAAATTCAACGTAAGGACAAACTCACAGAACCTATCTTGGTTGTAACCAGGGACTGCCAATAGTAGAAAGTTAATGTAGATCTGGATTCGAACCCAGTTTCTGCCACCCCATGGGTATGTGCCACTGGGCAATTCATGTCTCAGATCTTCAGCTTCCTCCTGGGTAAACTGGAGGATTGTTTGTAAAAATAGAAGAGGACAAGTATATAAAGATGTGATTGCGTAATATCCAAACCAGAACACACTGAGAGTAAAAGTGACCACTATTAATAATTATTTCATGACAAAAAAAATTTTTTAAAGGCATAAACTCAGATGGTGCTGAGCAAAGTAGGATATGTCTGTCTTTCAGCCTCCATATTTCATGCCGTGAGTAACAAATAATGGTTCTCAATAAGAACATTTCCCTTTCCCTTCCTGCTTGCTGTGTGTAGCTGGGTTTGTCTTCTGTGTTTTCTGAATCTGTCCTTGGTCTTCATTCCCCCTGCCCCCACTTAGACCCCCTTGGGCCACTTGGGCCCCTCATCTTGCATTTTCCCCTCTGATACATTCTGTGGTTACTGGATTAGTCTCCTGGAACCACATCTCTTGAACCTCAAAACCTCTGTGCCTCAAAACCCTTTAACAACTGCCCATTGCCCACTTAATAATGTTAAAACTCTCCAGCAAGGCATTTAAGTCTGTTTGGGGTCCAGCAGGTTTTTTCAGACTTAATTCCAAGCGCAGTCCTTGATCTGAAGTTCTTGGCACATGCAACCATTTCCCGAGTAGCCCAGCTTCCCGCCAGCTTGTGCACGTGCTGTCTGCCCTGCCTGCTGTGCCCTTCCTGTCCGTATCTACTGAAGCGCACCATCCTTCGTGCTGAAGTGTGTGGCCTCTTCCAAAAAGCCTCCCCCAGTCTGTCCAGGGAGAAGCTCCCCTTTTGCCCGCTACATTCTCCTAACAATGCTTCATTCATATCCTAGAAACACTCCATACACTCTTCATTTTTTATTATAATTAATCAGATTTATGACTTAGACATGCCCAAGAAAGGGGGATGATCAGTGGCTATAAATACGCCTGGTTTGTGTCTCTTTGCCTCAGATAATTCCCACATAAGAGGAATAGTCAGTGCTTGTTGAACGAATAAATGACCGAAGGAGAGTGGTTTTTGCCCTGCCAAGAATTAACGACTGCCATTGTCTCCTCCTCAAGTAGCCAAAAGTTATTAAACATGGCAAGAATTCTTAATTTATTTTGCTTCTTCTAAGAACTACGGGATTAAAACCATTAAATCAGGAAAGATTCTAAAACTGTACATGGCTTTTTTCTGCATCTTCATGTTGATGTTATTAGCCTTATTTGCCACAAAAGAGAAGATCATTTGATAACTAGGAAAAACTTGGTCAAAGAAGCAGATTTCACATGTTATACAGTGAGCGTTGGAATCTGCTTACAACTCAGGTACTGGGAAACATTTCAAATTGGTCTCTTTGTCTCTCTCCAAACTCCAAATACGTCGGGTGACTTTGTCTTGCTTTTCTCATGGCTCTATCCCAATTTTAGAAGCAAATTTATGTTTTTTAAGGCGATGTGGCTTTACTGTTTCTTTTGGCATATTTGTTTTTGGAACTGTTTTATGGCCAACAAGACATACCTTTTTTTTTTTTTTTTTTTTTAAGAAGCATCTGTGGTTAAGGAAATAGGTGTTAGCAAATTAAAAATAATTTTTTTTCTCCAAATCTCCTTAAGGGAAAGCTACTTGTTTGCCCAGAGGTCATTAGGAACTGCTGGTGAATACTGGGTTGTGGTGGGATAGAAGAATCCAGTCAGTTTTCTGACTTCTGTTTCAACATTTTCGTACTCCTTTGTCTTATGAAAATGCTCACGTGTAATGAAGAGTTGCACCTGTTCGGTTTTGCCTTAAAGTGATAGTTCTACATCCCATTCTCTTTAGCTTTTTTTTTTTTTTTTTTTTTGAGACAAAGTCTCACTATGTCACCCTCAGTAGAATGTCTTGGCATCACAGCTCACAGCAACCTCAAACTCTTAGGCTTAAGCAATTCTCTTGCCTCAGCCTCCCGAGTAACTGGGACTACAGGCGCCCACCACAACGCCCAGCTATTTTGTTGTTGTTGTAGTTGCCATTGCTGTTTGGCAGGCCCAGCCGGATTTGAACCCGCCAACCCTGCTATATGTGGCCAGAGCCCTAGCCGCTGAGCTACAGGCCCTGAGCCCTCTTTAGCTTCTTCATTCAAGAGATCTTTGTCTTTGCATTAGATAATTGCCCAAGTAATTCTGTTAACTACTGTGAATATTTTTACCCAACTTTTAGCTCAGTATGTGTTTTTATAAGTGAAACTATAGGCAGTTAACTTTTATTGAATTTGAAAGGCTTAGGCCTCAGAATTAGCATAATTTTATGAAAATTATATAACAGACTACTTAACTTAGGTGGCCATTAAAAAATAAATGGAGTTACTAAAAGGTAGCTAATTCCCATCCCCTCTTGGGGACCTCTGGAATATCGGGGTAGGGCACCAAGTATCTTATTTTCATAGTTAACTTAATACCCTAAAGAAGATAATTTACTCTCTGAACTTTTTAACAAACATAAAAGACTTCTCTGAGTAGGAAAGTGGTTCCAGAAAGCAAGAATTTTACCTGTAGCCAGTTAGTCAGCCTGTCTATAAATGCCAGTTATGCCGGGTGTTGGAGGAGGTGTTGAGGATACAGTGGCAAATGGCCAGGCATGACCCCTGCCATGTGGCACATACTGTCTGGTGGAGAAGGGTATGTAGCTGTACCCACTGGCCCTGCCTCAGCCCTTCCTCCACCCCTGATGGCCCTGTGGGCATCAGAGGGAAGGCTTCAGAAAGCAGCAGTGAGAGATCATCTTTACGGGTCCTCCAGCCTAAGACCTGGGAAATTCTAAACTCTTAGATCTAAGAGGTTACAAAACTGGGGTGTGGAGGGGACACTACTTTTAGGACCTAAAATATCTCAGTAACCATGCAGAGGTCACATCTTCCAACTGTAGGCCAAAAGAGCTATGATCTCTTTGGGGTAAAGTTTTTTCAACACGGAGAGAAGCCTTGCAGACATTTTAGAGTTCTTTCAACAGGGTTCTTTTGATGCAAGAACCAAAGACTTGTGACTGGGCCTTGGAGGAGCTGGGGCTGGGCTGGAAGCTGTCTACTCTCAGGACATACAGGCACAGGGACCCAGACAAGCCAGAAGTTGCCAGGGCTGCAGAAGAGCTGAGCTGGGGGAGGAACGTCAGTGCAGGGATCTTCACTGGGTGATCCGCATTAATGTGACTCATCTGTTCCTCTGGGACCCGCTGCATTCTTCTTTATCTATTAGATATCAAGATTTGCCTTCCCTAACCTCCTCTGGTTCTTTTTTTTTTTCTTCTGTAGTGATTTCAAACACTTAAGCAGCAAAAATCTTTCTCCATGTAACACCTTATAGATAAAAGCTCAACTGCAGTGAATAAAGTGGCAGAAAGTGGCAGTCGTGTTGGCCCTTCCCAGTTGGCCTCCTCTCATCCCTGTGTTACTTCTGTAGATCCCTGAAGAAGCCTTGGGACGTGCTTTGGAAATCTCTGCTCTGGCCCTTAGCTTTGTCTTTCTCGTGACTTACTGTCACCACTGTAGACCTCCAGAGTATCTAACAGGCTGTCTTTGGGTTTTTTGCACCAGGCCTATTTTGGAATGAAGTATTGCAGCCAAGGTGGTGGGGGCGTTAAATAGTGCAAAATGTGGCTAGGTGAGGCTACCTTCAGCAGGGACTAGGGACAGTGGTTACCCTCAGCGGGCCTCACGTGTCTAGGGATGGGTATCCTGACACCAAAACCAGGAGGTTCTCTGGGCGGCCTGAAGCATCAAACAGTCATAGGCCAACATGCAGTAGAGGTGAACAGCTAGAGGAGGAAGGAGAATTTGAGTGGCCATTAGAGGGATATGAACCACTTTCACTTGTACAAATGAGAGAGATTCAGTGGGCTCGGACTTGGGGACTATTGGACATTCAAAATCAAATAGAGAAGTGATTGTCACCAAAGTGAGTAATCAGTCCCACGTTAGGTGTGGTCTGGGGAACGGGGAAAGTGAGAGGGAGCTTCATCTACCCCTCTGTGTAAGTGTGGAGCTAGCTCTTTAAAAATGTGTTCTTTCCATTTTCAAGATGTCAAGTATAAAACGCCAACTCACTCTAAATTTAAGAGTTCAATTCTTACTCCCTGTCAAAGGCAAAAGTTGCTTTTGTGGCCACATGAGATATTGCTTTGAAGGTCGCCTGGCTAAAATCTTGGCAGTGGTGTATCATGCCAAAGCCATGACAGAAACCCAGATCGGGAGCCAGTGGGAGGAACTGTGACCCACCTCCTGCCAAAGGAAGCAGAAAGTGGCCCTAAGTGGGCCTGTGCCTTCAGCAGGGGTAAGGCCTGGCTCCAGGAGTACCCTTGGACTTGGCCGTAAGGCACTGTGAAAAAAGCAACTCTGTTTCCTGCAATTTGAACAAAGTACTTAAACTATTTGTACTTACTACTCATATTTGAAGACCTTTGCCATCAAAATGGAATTAGTCTGAAAGGACTCAGGTTTAACTCTGGCACTGACACCAGCTTATTGTGTAATTGTGCTCCACTTGCTTAACCTTTTAGTTTCTTTTTCTGTGAAAGAAGCATTCACACCAAATACATCCCAAGCTGGGAATTCCAAAGAGACATTCCTAAAACCCTGTCGTCCGTTCTTTTTCCCCTTCCCTGGAGTCTTATTCCAGGTGCAGTTTCTTAGGAACTGGAAAAATGTACATGATTTAATTTGTGATTTAATGCTTAGAGACTCACCAGAACATAAAGGTGATAATTAATTCCACACACCCTCATTCACTAGGAAAACTGCTATGATGTCAGTGGTTGTGTGTCTTAAACGATTTGAACCTCGGAGATGTTACCGACTCACCATTGTGATTATGGCAGATAACGCCACACCCTTAGACCACCCTCCACAGAAAAGGGTGACCAGAGCAATGGCATTTAACTGCTTTTTCTTAATCCTTTTATAATAATTCCATTGTTTAGATGCTCTGGTATTTGTCTTCTCAGGGATTTGATCTTGTATTACAGTGGAGGAAGAATGTTGCTGGATAAGATGAATTTTGTTGGGTGAGATGAAGCTGCTCCATGTACAGGCATCATCATTTGGTGACAGAAAGTGATCCTACACCAGACCCCGTTGGACATGTCATGATCTTGGTGTCTCCTTTATTTAAAGGCAATTAAAGATACAGTCCCAAGCTCACAGAAATTCTCTTAACTTACTATTGACAATCTTATCATCTTCCTTCCTTTCACTCCACCCCAGACTAGGAGATTGGCTTGTAGAGGTCCAAAATGTCAATCTGATGATGTCACTTGTGGGTTTAAAATTCTTTCCCTGATCCCTATGTCCATAGAAGTTTCCCAGTGGAAGGTATGGAAATTCCTAGTGATACATGAATTGATTTAGGGACATAGTGGTGAATATTTTACTACTTACATACTTTTTACTATGTATGAGAAAAATATATCAAAGTAAAGCTATAATATATAATATAGAATGTTACATATTTATTAATTACTAACAATACATTATGCATTAATAAGAAAAATAAGGTTACCAACATAGTATTGCATTTTAATAATAATAAGGTGTATGTCAAACCATGGATATTATTGCTTAAGATGATGAATAAAATAAATGAGTTAACAGAATCCTTTTTAAAAATATAGCAAATGCATTTCTGCACCAACTGGTGGGATTGTAAATTAGTACAGCCTCTAATGGAAAGAACTAAGGAGAATTCTCAAAAAACTGAAAGTAGACCTTCCCTTTGATCCTGCAATCCTGTTAATAAGTATCTACCCAGCAGAAAAAAATTCATTTTACCATAAGGACATTTTCACCAGAATGTTTATTGCAGCTCAGTTCACAGTTGCCAGGACATGGAAGCAGCCCACGTGCCCATCAACTCATAAATGGATTAACAAACTGTGGCACATGTCTACCATGGAGTACTATTCAGCCATCAGAAAAGATGGAGACAGTACATCTTTTATGTTTACTTGGATGGAGTTGAAACACATTCTTCTTAGTAAAGTATCACACGAATGGGCAAAAAAGTATCCAGTATACTCAGTACTAATATGAAACCAATATATAAACAACTACATGCCCACATGAAAGAAAAAACACAAATATAATCTAGCAAAGGGAGGGGATAAGGAGGGGAGAGAGGAGGAGGAGGAAGGCGGGTGATTGGTGGAATCTCACTGAATGTGCACAATGTGAGGGTGTTCAGAGCGCCCCCAGGAGGAAGCCCCCTGAGTGAAGGGCTCAACTACAACTTGAACTTTACCTTAGAATTGAAAACAATATAACCTAAACATTAGTACCGATATTAATCTGACATTTTAAAAAATACAGCAAATAATATTACAGGTTGTTCTTGAATAACGGGAAAACTCATAAAGACAGTGGAGGGAAAAGCTGACTGTCGTTTGAGAAATGTGAACCAGCAGGAGAAATCTGACTCCTCACCTGTCTCCAGCTCTCTGTCTCGCCATTCTCCATGTCAGCCATTCAGAACTATGTGTGCTCCCTAAACTTACAGTTAACCTTCACACCCCTCATTCTTGGATTCGAGTGTTGGCTTATTCACATCCCATGTGCATGACTTTGGGGAAGCCACTTAAACTCATCTTTTAATCTCTCGCAGTGTATAACACGTGCTCACTAAATGTGTGTTAGAGAACACAAGAGTGCATACACCGCTGACGATCAAGTATGAAATGGCACTGATTTAACTAAAGAACCACTCACAGAGTAGCAGCGCATGCTAAGGCAGAAATATTGAAGAAAAAGTCTTTTCTGTCAAGGAGCTCAAGCCAGTAAAGGAGGCAAATACCCTAAAGAGGTGACTTCCCTATAAGGTATTAGGCTAATTTCTTTTAAGCATCAGGGTCTTGCTGTGTCACCCAGGCTGGAGTGCAGTGGCATGATCACTCAGTGCAGGCTTGAACTCCTGGGCTCAAGCAGTCCTCCTGCCTCAGCCTCCCAAGTAGCTGGGACTACAGGCACCAGCCACCACCACACTCGACTCATCTTTTTTATTTTGTTAAAGATGGGGTCTCAGTGTGCTGCCTAGGCTGACCTCAAACTCCTGGCCTCAAGTGATCCTCCCACTTATGCCTCCCAAAGTGCTGGGATTACAGGCACAAGCCATCACACACCCAGGCAGTTGATGTTTTTAAATAGAGATAAGATGAGGAGCATTAACTCAATTGGTAAAGCTTCCCCCAAGAGATGATGCTAAAGCTACATCTTACAGAATGAGAAGGAACTGCCTCAAGGCCAAAGTGAAAAAGTGTCCTCTCAGCAGGGGCATTAGCTACGGGACAGTTCCATCCAACAGAAATATAGTACGAGCGGTAAAAGTGAACCAGATTAAACAAAAGTACATAAAAAAGGGTGAGATTAATTTTAATAGTGTATTTTATTTAATTCAATAAATCCTAAATATTGTCACTTAACAGGTAATCAGTATTTTAAATGATTAATAAGGTACTCTCCATTCTTTATTTTGTACTGAAATCTGCTATGTAGTTTTCATTTAATAGCACAAGTCAATTTGGACCAATCATACTCCCATTCTAAGTGCTCCATGGCCACCTGTGTTAGTGACTACTGTACTTGATGGTATGGGTAGAGATGACAGAGAAAACACTCAGGGACTGTCATCCCTAGCAGAAGTGGTGTCCAGGAGTAAAACTGCGGCCTCACCCATAAAACTGCAGGAGCCACTCAACCCTCTGGTCCCCACAGCCCGTGAGATGATTGAAGCTGAAGTGATTCTCGTGACCACAGACCACGGGGGGAGTAGCTCTGTCTGGCACTGATGCCATTTCTTACATCTTATATTTAAAACCTAAATTTTAAAATCTGAAATTTCTTAAATTTCAAAACCAAGACCTGGAATTTTTGGGTGATTAATTTATTTTGCTCCAATTATAGCCTGGGAAATTTGGGAATGATTGTTGGTTTCATGAGAGCGTCAAGAGGAAGGTGGGAAAATGAACCCTGATGATGTACAGTTGAGGACCTGCCTTCACTCTGCTGTGTGGGACACAGATAGCTGTTATTTTCTCTCCAACATGTACATCATTTACTGAGTTGGTAATTATTAGAAAAGTCTTTTTTCTTTGCTAGGAAGGCAGCTCAAGTGTCTGCTTGGCATCTGTCCATGGTGCTTATTAGCATCAGGCAGTGATGTTCTGAAAACTACAGTGCCCCTCGCCGCGCACATACACAAACGCCCCACCACCCACATCTCTGCCCATCCTGGTGGGGTGGGGTGGACAGTGGTAGTTGCTGTGAGGAGAGGGAGACTTGGGCTTCAACAGTTTTTCCCACTATTAAATAAAACACTAGGCAATTAGCCTTTCCAAAGGTAAAAGATTTCTTTTAATGAGTTCTTCCCACAGAGACACAGACTTACAAAAGAAGCGAAAAGAATTTTGCTCTGGAAAATGGCAACAATGGGTCAACTCCTGTTGCTTTTGTCAATTTCCTTCTTTCAAAGGTAGATTATATTGATTAGTGACGTGCCAGGAGTACCCGTAAGGTGGTTTCCCAAAGAAAAGAAACAGTCCAGCAGACGTTAACTTTTGGTTTGGAGCACCAAATGCCTTTCAGGAGCTTTGTTTCAAAAGAGAAGAAAATATTGATTGAGAGCGGACTAGGGGTTGTTGTCTTTAAGTGGGGGAAAAATGTTTAATTACTGGAGAAGAAGTAGGAAGAGGGGAAAGAAAGAACCCACCCAGCTAGTGTTGCTTCACTGCTGGGTCCTCCTTTTTATTTAAAGGAGATTTTCAAGTGTTTTTATCTTTTGGAGGGGGACGGGTGAGTGAGGATTATTCAGGTGGGTCCTGATTAAGATATTTTTATAAGGGAAGAAAAGATTGGAATTAGATTCAAGAACCTAAACCAGCACCAATGATAATGGGCTGAAAGAGAAATGTTTGGACCTTTAATTTAGAAATTAATTAAAACTAGTGGTGAAAATGCCACAATATAAAACAAAAGTGAAAACCAGTTGGGAGATGCGGATGAAATGAACTTCAGTCAGCTTGGTCTTTGAACCTGGCCAAGCGATTATTCCCCCTGAGCTCAAATGCACTTCCCTTTCTGGCGATTAGAAGGAGGGCCCAGTTATTGCTACACACTCACCAGTCATTCACTGAGGCCCACCAAAAGTGAGGCAGTGTGCTAGGTGCCCGGGATTCAGAGATGAGCAGCAGGGGAGAGCTGAAATTCTGCTGGCAGAAGTGGGGAACAGTTACACACAACGTAAAGTGAATAAGGCATGCTGGAGGGGCTGTGGGAAACGAGAAGACGGGATTTTTCTTCAAACAGGCTGCTGAGGACTTTATTCTATACAAGTTGCTTTTTTTCCTAAGCAGGATTTCCTTTTATCACTGAGGGTCTCTGTCAGGATGTGTGTTAAAAGAAACACCATAGACAAATTAAATTGAGAGTTTAGTTGGCCACAGAACGCTTTGCAAAGCAGGCAGCCCCTGAACCAGAATAAGTTCTGAGAGACCCCCATGCTGGCGCATGGTGAAGGAAGATTTATGGGCAGAAAACAGACGTAAGGTGCAGAAGCATCTGGATTGGTTACAGCTCAGCATTTGTCTTATTTGAAAACGGTTTGGACGGTCGGCCACCTCTGATTGGCCAGATCCTGGTGATTGCCACAAGAATAGGCTACAAGCTGTTTACACGTCCACTTAAGTCTCGGTTCGCTATGTACAGAGAAATCTTGAAACCAGGCAAAAAACATGTAAGGAGGCAGCTTTAGGCCAGTAACCTTGATTTAGCATGCATTTTTGTAACAAAGGGTAAAAGGGAAAAAACATCTGAAATGTCTACAGATACCTTTCTGGATTGTTTTGCATGTAGCCTTGCTTTATAGAATAATGGCAGGGGGAAATCTGTGGGAAATGTACATGCCCACAGGATTCTTCTGCCTTGAAGTTAAACCTGTGTTCAAGAAAGAAAGTCCACCACATACAGCTCTGGAATGGGAGACAGAGGCCTTTTTCTGCTAAATGCCTCCCTCGCATCCTGCGTTCCCAGGCTGCCTGTCTCTCTCATTTATCCCTGATACATTTGGAGGAGAGGGAAAATCCAGGTTCATGGCTGAGGCCCTTCTACAAAAGACAGCTTAACAAAACGAAAATATACAGACTTGGTTAGGTTTTATGTGACATGAGAGCCTTCATAAAGCAAAATGAAGACCCCAAGAAACAGGCAAACCTGTGTATTTTTTATGCTAGGTTTGAAGAAGAGGTGGATGATTGTAGAGAAGCATGATTGGATTAAAAAGGTCTGATCTATTGGTAATCAATTGGAGGAAACATAACAAGGCCCTTTTTTCAGATTCTTCTCCATCTTCAAAGACAAGGGTGTTCCTTCCAGTGTAAGGAAAGTCGGATGACCTGCCCCAGGGACAGGGCAGGAAGCCCTAAGTAGGTTTTGATATCTGCTGTAGGAAAGTGGGGATGAGGGGGAGGTGAGAAGGACCTTTTCTTCTGCCATTTTCTTAAATTCCTGCAGCTTAAAATATTTAGAGGATAGTGTGTCCTGAACCCCACCACGTTTTAATTTTGTCGTAACTAAGAAACCCAGAATAAAGCGTGAGGTTTTACCTGACCAGGCTGTTTGGTTTATGTTTTATTTAATCCTGGGAAGCCTCATGAGTTTCACAGGTTGTGCCAGCTCTAAGAGTCCAGCGCGTATGGCTGGTGTCCCTCCTGGTGACCTTCGCAGCCATCTGGGCCGGGACCTGTGTCTGTCCGGCTCAGCCCAGCGGGGCAGGGCCTCTGCCGTGAGTCTGCAGATGCCTCATTCAGAGTCCGCTTCCGTGACTCACGCCATCTGTTGGTAATTTGTCGTTGTTCTGCAGTCAGGGGTTTTCAATTCAGTCTCTGGAGTCCCTCCATGAGGTGTGCTGACTGTGACTTTCTGACACCCTCTTCCCCTCGGCCTGCAGCCAGGCCCCAGTACTGAGTCAAGCTGCCATGAATAAAATGATGTGGTTCTTTGCACTTTGGAGAGCTTCTCCCCGAGTTTCTGCCCCCTTTTGAGTGAGTTACACTCTTTATGGGACTTGTTTGAAGTTCAGCCAAGCTGGCAACTGTGGGGTTCCACTTTTACAACCTCTAGCAACAGTAGGCTCCAGTCCTTTGTGTCACTGTGCCATCTGCTTAGATTGTTCCCTCTTCAAACCGTAAGCAAAACCAGCTACCTCAACCAAAAGCCCCCCCAACTAAACACATTGGCCTCGATCAACCTAAATGACCCTGCTTTGTCTGTTCTAAACCACATTTCTTTTCTATATCTCCTTAAGAAATTTTTTGACCAAAGAAACAGATAATAACAATAGCTGTTAAGTTTTTTTTTTTTTTCATATACCAGGCATTGTGCTACATGGTTTGTGTTCGTGATTCTGTTTTATTCGCACAGAAACCTGGTGCAGGAGGTGCTCCTGCCATCCTGGATTTTGCATGTAAGGACACTGGGGCTCAGGTTAAGTAACTAACCGAAATCTAAAGCCCTCTGCCTGGCTCCAGAGTGCAAGAGTTTAACTTCTGTGTGTATTATCCCCCCCCTCGGTATTTATAATTCACTGTTTTGAATTTCATTGCCTTTAAGTAACTGATTAATTCCTCAGGCCTTAAATACATGTTCAGTGTCAGATCCATTAGCAATTCCCATTTCTTCATCTACCCAACAACTATTTTTGGGCATCAACTATGCACCATGCACCATGCTGGGCCCTGAGAACTCAATGATGAGGAAGCCTTGTCTCATGGAGCTTGCAATGTAGCTGGAGCTGCAGTTATTCATTTAATAAACCTTTACAAGACACATGTGGTCTGCAGACATTGTGCGAGGGGCTGGGCCTATGAAGTCATGAAAGATGCCATCCCTGAGCTATTATCTGATAAACTCATAGTGAAACTTCCCAGTACATTGGGACTCTTGGGAACTAGAAATCAAAAAGAGCTGGATATTTATGTAGTGTGTATATCCAGTGTTGAGTATGTACATCCTGTCTGTTATCAAACTTCTCTCTCCTTTGGTTTCTTCATCAATTTAAGAAATAATATGTCAAATTACCTTGAGTTCTGCAAAAAATAATTTCTACTCTAACTGAACTTAGTCTTTAAGGAACTTTTCTAGAGATTAGAAATGTGCAGAGAGACAAAAGAAGTAAGTCTGGGTGAATGAGGGAAGCAGGAAAAAGAATTTGAAGAAGTATATCAACCAGAAAGCTTTCAACTCCAAGTACATGACCAATGGCTTGAAAGTTTAGGAGTTTGTTTTCTCATGTAGTAAGAAGTCAAAAGGTTAAGTGTTTCTGTTGTCATTTCTAGTGTTCAATGTCACCAAAGGCCCAGTTTATTTCTAAATTTTTAATCTGCCACCCTTGGTATTAGCTTTTCATCCTCTGAATTACGGTCTGTGGTTACAAGATAGTTACTGTGGTTCCCAGAATTACTGTTCCCTAATAGGGACTCTGGCAGGAAGGAAGCATAGGAGAAAAGGACTCTTTCCCTGCTGTGGCATTTATTTTTGTTTTTGTTTTTTCACTCAGGAAGGGGGGACCTTCCCCAGCCAATGTCTACTTTTATCTCTTTAACTACACCTGGGTCAAATGTCAAGCCCTAAGCCCATCAGTTTGCCCTTTGGATCTGAGGAAGGCATTGTGCTTTCTCTGAGATCATGGGATCTCCATCAGCTAAAAAAAAAAAAAATATATATATATATACACACACACACACGCACACATATACACACACACATATATTTATATGAGTTTGACTTTTAAGAAAGAAAGTGGGTAGGCAGGTGTCTGTTCTGGAGAGTTGGGAGGGAGCAGACACTCTAGCAAAGGTCATTAACCCTAGCAAAGCTAGAAACACTTGAAGAAATTGTGATGAGTGGGAATATTAGCATGTTAATGCTAGAAAGATAGATCTTCCAGCAAATCCTTTGTTGTCTAAAAAGATTTTGTTATCAGAGGAAATTGACCCTAAAAGGGAAATGTGGGGGATGAGATTATAGTAATAAGACTCCAATGAACTGGCTTGGTGCTCATAGCACAGTGGTTACAGTGCCAGCCACAGACACTGAGGCTGGTGGGCTTGAACCCAGCTTGGGCCAACTAAACAACAATGACAACTGCAATAAAAAATAGTCAGGCATTGTGGCAGGTGCCTTTAGTCCCAACTACTTGGGAGGCTGAGGCAAGAGAATCACGTAAGCCTAAGAGTTTGAGGTTGCTGTGAGCTGTGACAACATGGCAGTCTACCGAGGGTGACTTAGTGAGACTCTGTCTCCAAAAAAAAAAAAGAAAAAAAAAACCAGACTCAAATGAACTCCCCATGACTAGATCATATTTGAAACGGAGAAGGAAGGACCAGTTGGAACTTCAACTCAGACACTGTAGACATAATTACTATGAAGACACAGTCCATTCACAGGCACATAGACATCTATGCATTTCCAATAGTAACTTCAGCATAATATGGGCTTGACCAAAAGTCTGCATAGAATACAGTTGGAGCACAGAAGACAGCAGGGGCTGGCTGGTGCTGCTTGGAATGAGGTGGGGGCTGAGGAGGGGAGGATATACAGGTGAAATGACATTTGAGATGGTTCTGGAAGGGGGACAAGAGGCATTCAGAGTTAAAATGTAGGAGAAGGGCAGCCTAGTCCAGAGGACTCTCCTAAAGGAAATTAAAGTCCTCTGAATCTTTTCCAGCAGATATTAATGTTAAAATCTTCAAGACTCAAAGAACCCACACTTACACTGCTCCTCAGAAAACCTGTGCTCTTTTCCATTAGACTGTGGCTATGGCTTCAGATTGAGGAGATGGTGGATCTTATGTATGGCGGTTTGCTACAAGCTAAGGAGTCACCCTGGCTGAAAAGCTGCTTCTAAAAAACGCAGGAAAGACCATGGATTCCATTCCCTGCCTCTTTCACCACATGATCCTGAGATCCTCTCTTTTTCCCATGTCCATATCCATGTTTATAGGTTCATCTTACCCAGTAAACTTTACCCCTTAAACAGTGAGATGAGTGTCCTTCCATCTTTGTCTTTCCTCTGCCCTATCATGAGACCTGATATGTCATCCATATCCAAGATGTGAATGTCGAACAAATGGGTGATGGAATGAGTGAAGTCAGAAGCTGGGCGGTGGTGACCTATATGTTGGTTGTGTAGACAATCAGAACACAAGTGGTCCCCTAACTTTGTTATTTTAATCATGTCTGGCTCAGGATGTTTTGCCTGACTAGAATTTGTGAAATGCGGCAACAGGTGAGGAAGGGGAGGCAGAAGGTCTCCCTAGGATTTGGTACATCTAACACATGAGGGTCCAGGTAGAATTGAGCCACTACCTAAGCCCACCTAAAATAGGTAGAGACTAAGTAAGCAGGGAACAAATGATTATTCCAACTACTCATGAAAAAAGAGTATGACATAGGGGTTTAAGGAACCTGGGCTTGAATCTCAGCTTCATTGCTTCCTGGGCAAGTCACTTAACTCATTTGTGCCTCAGCTTCCTCATCTACAAAATGGGGATGAAAATAATAACTACCTCAAAAAGGATGTTCTAAGAATTAAATGAGTATATATAGGGTTGTTTTGTATTATTATAAGCCTGGCAAATGGTGAGTACTATACAAGTGCTGACTCCTTGTGTAGATGCAACCCTAGGAAATAAGTGTTACTGTCACTTACAGAGGATTAGCTTGGGTAAGTAAATGAGGACTTGAGTGTCCTAGGCCAGTTAGGTAGTAAGTGACGGAATGGGGACTGAAATTTAGTTCTGATACTATAAAGCCCTGTTGTTAGAAATGCAAATGCCCATAGATTACTATGCTGCCAGTGGCAAATCTATTGTAACAAGATAATAGCTAAAGATAAAAATCTTCTATGAAGATTTTTTTAAGAAGTCTAATATTTGCATGTGAAACATATGAACCACAAATACCGCTTTCTGCCTCGGTTCATGAAATTACGAAATCACAGATTATACATGGTCATCCGGACTGTGCTCTTTCCTTCTGGACCGGTGGCTCGTAGAACTTTCCCAATGCTTAGAGCTATCCGTGATGAAGGAGTATTTTTTTGTTGTTGTTTTAGTTTTTTGGGTTTTTAAAAAATTTCTCATGAACCAAAATTTTAAAATACAATAAAAAATGAATTACTATAAAACTAAAATAAACAGGCAGTATTCAAGCCTAAAATTTTGTAGCATTATAAAAATTATAATGCACAAATTGCTGGAGAAGTTTCCAAGTGCTTATTTTCAATTCCTGTGCTTATCTTTCTATGGATTGTGCCGACAGCCGGTCACCAGTCTGCAGACCACACCCTGAGTCGGTGATTTAAAGGACCTCCACGAAGAGTTACTTACCCCTCAGATGGAAATGATACACATTTTTTCTTTGCACCTAGCTTATTTAGACAGTCTCAGATTTCTATGTATTTTCCTTTACAAATATTGGCCTGATGTTTGCAAGGTTAGCTGGAGAACCTCTTTTCATCATGAGATGGCATTAGAAAAATGATCTGTAAAAAAAATCAATAACAAATGCAAAAAAAAAAAAAAAAAAGGAAAAAAAATCTGCCTTTACAGTTAGGCACAAAGTAAATGTTAAAGTCACTTTTAACAAAGACTCAAGAGAGCCCCTAAAAGCAACAGGCCCTGGGAAGACTTCAGAAACACTATTTTAGCACAAAAGTGGCTCAAATCCCTATGTGAAGTCCCTGGTCCTTGCGAACAAGACTGAATCCTTCTAGAGTTGTGTGGAACCCTCCTACCCTCCGCCTGGATCCCTCTCTCAAACTAGACTTGCCTGACGACCTTACCCTCAGTTCCAAATTCACATTTGGCTGTCATCCCCGTACTGCCTCTGGGATAAGGCGGACTGAGAGACAAACAGGAAGAAAGGAGCCAGGGAAAGAGGGTTGGTTTCTCTGCAGCCCTGCTGTTTCACTTCCTATCAAAAGCGCTGCTGTTTCATTTCATTTTTATTTAACAAATACTTCTCCTGTGCTCACTGTGTGTGAGGCACTGTGGTAAAAAACTGGCAAATATCAACTGATGTAATCCTCAAGGAAACCCTAGGAGATAGGTTGTGTTATTCTCCCTATTTTATAGATTAGGAGAGCAGAAAGGACAGAGCATTTAAGCAAAAATGTAAAACTTACTGAATACTGACATGACCCCACAAGTGGAAAATTTCACACATAACTACTTAACATAAACCTTGTCTCAGGCACAAAATTATTAAAAACACTGTGTAAAATTACCTTTAGGCTTTGTGTATAAGATACGTATGAAACACATTAATAAATTTCATGTTTAGGCTTTGGTCCCACCCCCAGTATATTATGTATGTGCAGATAATTCCCAAATCCGAAAACATCAAACATTTGAAACACTTAGGGTCCCAAGAATTTTGGCTAAGGGATACTCAACCCTGTCAACATATCTCCTCCAGGGTAAAAAGGAAAAGTAGTAGGGGAAAGAGCTTAGAATTAGCTTGAGTAACAAGAGTATGAGGAGCATTTATTTCAGTCTGGAAGGAACAAGCCTTCTAGAATAAGAAAGTAACCAAATCTCAGAAATAATGCAAAGGATTCTAGTCACTGGTAAGGAAACACAAATTTAAGACAAGTGAATAGAGAAAATAGAACCAAATTATATATACATGGTATTATGTAGGACCAAACTCAAATCAAAGGACATGTTGCAGGTATAACTATTTAATTCCCACAATTCCTTGGGGAATGCAGCAATGACCCCATTTTTTCATCTGAAAAAGTTAATAAAAGTAGGGCGGTGCCTTTGGCTCAAAGGAGTAAGGTGCCGGCCCCTTATGCCAGAGGTGGCGGGTTCAAACCCAGACCCCGCCAAAAACTGCAAAAAAAAAAGTTAATAAAAGTACAAAAAGGTAAAATACTCACACAGAGCTAGTGACTGACAGTTTACATCCAATTCTAACTCTAAGTCTTGAGTCATTTTGACTCAGTCACGCCATTACAGGTGATTACCTGATGCCATTATAGGGATGGCTTAGTTGCTGTGTGCCCAAGAAGTCTCAGAACAATAGCACTTACATGTAAAACTAGACTAGGTGTTTTTCTTAATTGGCAGAATCTGAGAAAGATAATCCTAGCACCCATAATATAGATATAGAACACTTCTATTTCATATAAGTGGTGATGTCTTAATGCACCTCTCCAAGAGATACATGTGACACGATGGCTGAGGATATGCTGCCAGTGAGAGCCCCATGCTTGTCTGGAGCTTATGTCTCTCTAAAACAGGTTGTGCATGATCGGTAGGTGGCAAAATGCTGGTACTGAGCCTGTTGCCGATCTGATGCCCTGGTTGGGAGATCTTCTGGAATTATTGGGTTCTGCTAACATTATTTCTATCCTATATCTATGTAAACTTTGTGGGCAGATAGAGCTGGTCCCCAAGACCAGACTAGATAGTGTTTCTATCCTCCATGGGCTTGTATAAATTCATTCTCTTCTTTTTAGAATAATTTTTGGATCAGATTCTTTTCAATCCTTAATAAACAATTAGTTGAAGATGAGGAACACTTGCAGTTGCCTATGTAGATGCTAAAGCCTTATTGAGTGTAGAATTTCAATTGCGTCTAGAACAGCAGTTCTCAACCTACGGGTCGTGACCCACAGGAACTATATTAAATGGCCACGATATGAGGAAGGTTGAGAACCACTGGTCTAGAACATTCACAGATTATCTAAAGCAGTTCTAGAAGAAGATACTAAAAGCCAAATAATTATAGTATGGATCATCAAGAGTGCTATTCTTTCAACGCCAAATGTTAAGTGTGAAAGTAACACTAATAGAAGTTCCAAAAAAAAAGGAAGTGCATGCATTCTTATAATGGGCTTATATGGTAACCCTAGCCCTATCTTTTTTTGTAAATTTCAAAATATTGAGGGGGTACATGGGGTTTTGGTTACATGGATTGCTTCTGTAATTCTTGAATTGCATCTATAGGGATGCCCAGCACCCAAAATCATGTTCATTATACCCATTAGCTTTGTCCTTCTCCTCCTCTCCCCACTTGAGTTTCACTGAGTTTTACTTCCCTCTTTGCATATGTGTGCACATCGGTTAGTTCCAATTTAACAAACGTATGTGGTGTTTGTTTCTCCATTCTTGAGATACTCCACTTAGGAGAATGGTCTTCAGTTCCATCCAAATTGCTGCAAAAAACCATTAATTCATCCTTTTTATGGCTAAGTAGTACTCCATGGTATACATATGCCACATTTTATTAATCCACTCATGAATTGATGGGCACTTGAGTTAGTTCCACATCTTTGAAATTGTGAATTGTGCTGCAATAATCATTATAGTGCAGATGTCTTTTGGATAGAAAGACTTCTTTCCTTTGGGTAAAAACCCCGTAGTGTGATTGTTGGATCCAATGGTAGGTCTGCTTTCAGTTCTTTGAGCAATCTCCCTAGAGGTTATGAATATTTGCAGTCCCACCAACATTCATTTCCCTCAGCATTGATATCAGCATCTATTGTTTTTGGACTTTTTAATATAAGCCATTCTAACAGAGTAAGGTGATATCTCACTGTAATGTCTATTTCCCAGATGATTAGTGACGTTGAGCATTTTTTCATGTTTGTTGGCCATTTATTTGTCTTTCCTCTTTTGAAAAGCTTCTGTTTTTGTCTTTTACCCACTTTTTAATGGGGTTTATTTTTTTCCTACTGCCTTGCTGAAGTTCTTTGTAGATTCTGGTTATTAACCCTTTATTGGATGAATAGCTTGCAAATACTTTCTCCCATTCTTTAGGTTGTCTGTTTGATCTGTTGATTGTTTCCTTAGCTGTGCAGAAGCTTTTTAGTTTAATCAAATCCCATTTATTTATTTTTGTTGTTGCTGCAATTGTCTTTGGGATCTTATTCATAAATTCTTTGCTTAGGCCAGCATAGAAGAGTTTTTCCTACCTTTTCTTCTAGAATTCTTATGGTTTTCTGCCTTACATTTAAATCTTTTATTCATCTTGAATTAATTTTTGTGAGTGGTAAGAGACAGAGGTCCTGTTTCATTCTTCTGCACATAGCTATCCAATTTTCCCAGAACCATTTGTTGAAAAGGGCTTCTTTTCCGCCATGCATATTGTTATCTGCTTTGTCAAAGATCAGTTGGCTCCAGGTGGGTGGTTTTGTATCTGGTTCTCTGTTTTGTTCCTTTGGTCTGCATCTCTATTTTTGTACCAATACTGTGCTGTTTTGGTTACTGTAGCCTCATAGTATTGTTTGAAATCTAGTGATTGATTCTTTTTGCTTAAGATTGCTTTGGCTTCTTGGGTTCTTTTCTTGGGCATAGAATTATTTTTTCCAGGTCTGTGAAGTATGAAATTGGCATTTTGATGGGGATTACGTTAAATCTGTAAATCACTTTGGATGGCATGACCCAAAGAAGACAGCTTCCAAAGAAGACTTTGAGTGAATTAACAATGTTAATTCTGCCGATCCATGATCGTGAGATTTTTTTTCCATCTGTTTGTGTCCTCTGTGCCTAGTCCTATCTATCATTGAATGGCCTGCCAGTTAAAAATAACTACATAATGTATCCTAGGCTACAGAATGCTATTTGGTAGCAGGCACTGATAGCATAGGTATTGTTAAAGTATTGCCACAGGACAGTAGAGGAAGGAAATTTTCTGTGATTTGACTAAGAAGAAAGAATTCTATACTGCCTTCTGGCTATAGTTCAGAAGTACTGCCCTGTACTACTACCTTACTACTACTAAGGGTGGGATAGGAAAATAAATCCCTTATGGTGTTGGGAGTGGAGATGGGTTTGATGGATGGCAATTTTCTGGACAGAGAAATTTGGGGAGGGAAAATCAAAATAGTAACTATTTGTAATGTGTGCTTACCAGGCTCATCTGTGGCTAAATGTCCATTTCATCTGTATAAGAAAGCAATCCCCATCCAAGCAGCAGGCATTTTTGAGCACACACCTCTATGGAAAGAATGCATGTGTAGCACTTGTATCTCTTCTTCCCTCCTGTGCCCAACACAGACATAGCTAATCAATCACAGCACTCTTCCCTGCCAGGCCTGGATTTGGCATCAAAATCTTTCTCACTTCAATAGTCCAGGCAAGTCATCTCAAGCCCTGAGAGTTGGCCCATGAATTGCAACCTATTTATTTTTTCTGGTCAGCACTGGTAATATAAAGATAAATAAACGTAGTGTCTTCCCTCACATAGCTAAATAGCTCACTGAACTATTTATTAGTTTAATATTTAATAGTTACCACTAGAGACTTTCTCACAACCCCAAACACTTGAACTTGCAGTCACTCTCCAAGAAGTCATGATATTTAAATAAATAATCTCAATCATTAATCTAACTAATAGTTCATAATTCAAAGACGAAACTAATCTGTAACACTGCTCTTTTTAATTAGCATTATTACAGACTAACAGCCATTATCACTTTAATTTGGAAAGAGATCTTCTCAAAGCCCATTTAATGAGCAAGGTTTTTGTGTTTATTCTTGAAAACATTGAACATTACCCAGGTTATTATTATAATCATCTCTTGCATACGTATAGGAGAGTTGGCAAAACACTGTCACATACATTATATCATTTGATGCTCACAGCAGCCATTCAAAGTAGATGGAAAGGTATTATTAAATCTCTTTTAGCAGTAAGCATTGCCACTATCCAGAGTCTGGATTTTTTTTTTTTAACAAATAAAAAAAGTAGTATATATATAAAAAAAAGGTAACACAGCTTCTAAAAAGACTTTGAGTTTGCAGAGTTTCATGGTGATTTGATTTTTTCCCCCGCAGGGCTCTACACTAAATTTACTGCTTCTTTTATTTTATTGATACTATAATGGAATTTGATACACTCTAATTCAGAAACTAAAATGTTTATTCATTTCATATGTCAGTGCAAAATCCAATCAAGAATAAATATTGCCTCTGCCAAAGCTACAGTCATACAGAATGATAATTGCTTTGAAAAGAAACAAAAGTTGGGTGTGTGTGCAGGTCACAAAGATCAGAGGTGAAGTCTTGACTTCTGCTTACAAATTTACTCATCTTAGGTAAACTACTGAAGCTGATTTTCATTCCTTTACAGTTAGTTAGGAATTAATGTGAGACATTCAACCCGGAAATCGGCACATAGTGTTTAATACAGAAATGGTAAGCAATTGTCTGTGGATTCCGTTCATAAAGTAACAGCAGCTAACATTTACTGAGCAGCCTATAGGTTTTATGTGTAAAATTCATGTAATCCTCTTGACAATGATATGAGGGAATGCAAAAGGTTTAGCTAATTGCAAACTCAAAATTAGAGGGGACAGTGTTCACAGAAGACCATCCTTACCCTGACACCAATTGCTAGCTCATGGTTTCCCAAAATCCCCTTCAGGTTCAAAAATAGAATAGACTAGAAGGACTCCCAGGACTTACTGAAAGCTGCTACATTCACGGTTATGGTTTATTGTAGGAAAAGGAGGCAGTAAATCAGCCACGGGAAAAGGCACCTAGAACAGAACCAGGAGGGGGTCAGGTGTGAGGCTTCCAGTAGTCACCGTCTCATGGAGTTACCATGTTAACACCGCTCGGTGATGATGTGTGATGATATGCATAGAATACTTAGAACACTGCCACTTGGGGAGCTCAGCTGGTTTTGGTGTCTAGGGGTTTTGAGGGGCTCAATGCCATAATGCTGACTTTCAGTCTGCAGTCCTTTCTGAAAGCAGAACTGGTACCAGGTGGCTATAAGGCCCCAGTGTAAATCATTTTGTTTGTCATCTGGTGGCAAAAGCCCCAGGCAAGAAACAAACAACAACAACAAAAAGACATTCCTATCAGCAGGATATTCCAAGGGTCACCAAAGGGGTGGGGAACCTGCAGACTTCTGATTTCAAGGTTCTTCTTTTTAAGCACCAAAGGAGGCAGGAAAAGCTTCATCTTTCTCTGCTGCAGCCCTTTTAATAAAAGGATTTGTTCTGCAAACTTTGGATTCAGTCAAATAAGGACCTAGAAAGCCACATTTCACCTTAAGGCTGTTAGGTTTCCCACCTCTACATGGGGAAAGTTAGTTCTTCACTACTGATATTATTCCCATTTTATAGTTGAAGAAACCAAAGCACAGAAAGGCTAAGAAACTTTCCTAAGAAATCATAGCTGAGAAGTTTAAGAGAGCTGGGATGGAACTCCAGGCAGCCTTTCTCTAGGATCTGTAAACATTTCTCTTTGCTGCCTAAAGAGTTTTCACGAACTGCTGAGATCAGATTGCAGGTACATGGTAGGATCTGGTTTGAACCCGGGTGGATCTGATTCAAGAGTTCTTTCTCTCTCCCTATTCCACTTGCTTTTCCTTGCGAAAAACATGAGAGCTTCACCTAACACCCAGAGTTTCTTAGATCATCATAGGTGAACCCATACTGGCTTCTTCCTCTTGCAAACTGAGCCATGCTAAGCAGCAACATCTATTGCAAAAGTATTCTCTGCCGCTCGCCCGGGAGTATTTTATGACTGTTGAGAGCCAATGGAGTTTTGATGACCTTTGAAAATATTATCCATGAGGCCAATAATTCTGCATTAGACTTACAAAGAAAAAATCTGCTACCAGTACATACCTATATATGCATGTAAGTTTACAGCCAAGGGGAGACTTTGATGGCCTTGTGCCTTAAGTGCCTTTATGGAAACAGAGTTGAGGGTTCACCTGGCACATGTAAGGACATTGCTCTCCACATATTTTTAAAGGCACAGTTTTATGTCTCAGGAGGCTGTCCACAGTCCCCTGAAATTTAGAGTATAATTATAGCTACCAAGCTACGGCTCAGTCCTTTAAAGTCCATACCTCAGTTGCTTGTCAGGCCTGGATGGTTTTGTTGGGAGAGTAGGAAGAGGAAATCCACACCTCTGCCACCACCCTCAGAGAACAGCTTTTCTGCGTAACCACTGCAAACAGAGAGGAATCACAGATGAGAAATGAAGAGGTAGGCAGCTCCCACCCACGAATCAGCCATGTGAATGCACTAGGCCAGCGCATCCCCGAGCCGGAGTCCAGCTCTGTGAGTTAGTCAACTGAATGCTTGTTGAATCAAGGCAAGGCAGAAAATAGACGTACTTCCTCCTTCACTTTTTTTTTTTTTTAATTATTGTTTCAGGTTAATTTGAGGGTACAAAGAATTAGGTTACAATGTTTGTTAGGTGGAATCCCTCTTATAATTGTGTCCGCCCCCCAAGAGGTGTTGGGGGGGACATTGTGCCCATTAAGTGGGAGCCCACCCTTCGCCCTCCTCCTTTCTTCTCCCCCCTCCCTCATTTCCCTGCCCCCCACCTTGAATTTATTTGAGTTATTCTCCTATATAGGCTTGTATTAGACCCTCTACTGGCTTCATATTAGTGTTGAGTACATTGGATTCTTGTTTCTTCATACTCGTGATACTTTACTAAGAAGAATGTGTTTCAGCTCCATCCAGGTTAATACAAAAGATATAAACTCTCCATCTTTTTTATGGCTGAATACTATTCCTACACAACCCCATTAGTCAGTTGAATTTCTCCATCACAATCTCATAGAATAAAGCATAACCCACTATATATATATTTTTAAGTTCCACAGGATATTCTAAAGCTGAGCAAATGTCAAGAATATAATGGATCAGAAATTAATCCATAATTTTAAAAAATCTTCAAAAAAATTTGAAGCAGAACGTTCCAATACTAGTTCTCAGCTTCTAGGGCAGGTTCATTGTTCAGAGGGAAATGAAATGCGCGATGCCCACTTGTATTTACTTTTGGTTGGTAAGAAGGGCTTTCACTTAAAAGGAAATGCTTAATTACATAGTGCAGATATTGTAACAATTAGAGCAAGTTTACCACAAAGTTATTTGTCCTTCATAAATACATCGCAGTTATAAAAGAGTTTTCACGCTAGATGTTAATGTCCACAGCTGAAGAAAATCCTAAAGCTGCTTCCAGGTGTGCGGTTGTCTTTGAGTCGAGTCACACAGCTTCTGTGGGGCAAAAGGTTGGTTTGAAGCTGTTTTCTCATATACTGTCAGTATCATACTGATGGAATAGTTATTAAGTATTTATTGACACCAATATTGGATATGCAGGCTGAATTTTAAGTCCTTTTAGGTTGTGAGAAAGAAACAAACTTCAGTTACTGAAGTGGGTATGGGGCAGGATGCATGGGGTTATAAGGGGGGACATAAAACCAGCCAGGCAGCTCACCACCTGGCCTCTTGGAGAAGTCAGTGTTGGTCGTTGCCAAGGCCAGGACTGGACAGTAGATACTTTGCCCTGACAGTTGTTCTGGAAACCCAGCAGCAACTCTGAGAGCTTCCCAAGTTTAACTACTCCAACTCTGCTCCTCACTCTCCTGAGTTGAGCTTCCTCCTGCACCGTCAGCTCATGGTTTCTGCCGCTGCTGCAGGCGACCTCTGCCCTTCATATCCTTGGTGTATTCAGAGCCTCTGCTATCTCCTGGCTTCTGCTGACCACCGCCTTCTTGTGTCTTTTGCTTCTGCTTCAGCTCCAGCCCGCACAGATGCTATTTGTGTGCCCCACATTTAAAGCCTTGAAAAGAAAAAATGCAGTGGGAGTCACCAGTCATGATCTCATAGCACGCAGCTCCCTGGCACAGATTTCAATAAGCAGGTCCCCATAAGGGCCACTGCCTGCTCACAGAAGACTGTCTTTGGATCAAGCACTGGTTACTTGTCCAACAGGCTTTAACCAGGAAAGAGGAATCATGAGATACATGGTGTGGCAAACCATGCATACCAAATCTAGAAAAAGGAAGCTGTGTGCCTGGCAGGCACCCTGGGCCTCTCACAAAGCAGTGAGGCTGTCCAGGGCAAGGCAGCCACTTTAGTATCCCTGCCGGCTGAGCCCCCAGTGTGGTCCCCTGTCCTGGCCCAGTTCCCTGTGTATTTGGTGCCTAGGCCCGGGGCTCAGTGGCACTTCTCTGTAATTGTTATCACTTGTGCCTTCTTTCCCTACCAAGTCTGACCCTGAAATTAGGAAGCAGCTCTTTGCATTCTTCCAGCCCTTTCTTTAGTGCTGAAAGAATTACATGGTTTTTCTGTTTTCATGCTAATTACTCTGCTCTGAGCATGAGTGGACTAATGCCAAACAAGGAAGTTGAACATCTCAAAAGACTTTGAGAGATTTACTTTGCAATGTAAACATTTCTAACAAGAATAAAATTCTTCCTGTTAACCTCCAGAACCTGTGAATATAAACTGTTATGGCAAAAGAGTGATATTAACTTAGGTGGGAAAAAGATAACGATTAAGTTAAAGATCTTGAGAAGAGCTTATCCTGATTACCTGGATGGGCCCTAAATGCCATCATAGGAAATCTGTATGAGAAAGGCAGAGGGAAGTTAGATAACCCCCAGAAGGGATGGAAGTCACATGACAAGATAGGCAGATATTGGAGTGATATGCCCACAAGCCAAGCACTGCTGTCAGCCTCTATTCGCTAGAAGAAGCAAGCAAGGATTCTGCCCCCATCCCAGAGACTTGGAAGGGACTGCAACCCTGTGAAGACTTAATTTCATATTTCTGTCCTCAAGAGCTATGACAGATACCTTGAGTTGCTTTAAACCATCCAATTTATGGTCCTCCTTGCAACAGCCCTAAGAAACTAATATATAAACATTTTTACATGTGCATAGAAATCTCAAGACTTCTTATCTTGAACACTAGCCTACCAGATGCTGTTTTGTTTGTGGCCTGTTAACTTTGTTAACTTTTCACATTTTGGCCTGATGGAGGTTTAGGGTAGCACCACGTCTAACACTTGTGAGGCACCTGGATTATAAGCTCCTTGAGTACTTATAATGTGCGTTGTTACTACATGCATGCCTACTGCAGGTTATCAGTGCTTAGTTGCTATTTGTTAAATAAATAAATAAATAATCTGGCCTCCTAATTTTTTTTTTCTAGTTTAGTATACTCAGTTTGACTCCTCTGGCCCCAGATGGCACCGCACAGAGTGCAGTCCTTTCTGCCAGACTTGAGAGGAGTGGTCTTGCCATCTGGTTCATCTTTCTCTTAATGCCCAATACTGCCACATAGCAGTACAGGAATCCAAAATATTAGATAATTGAATAGATGGAAAATAAAGAGAATGGAGAGGTTCAACAACAGTGGGGAAATTTTTTTATAAATTCCTTAACTTGCTAAGAAGTTGAGGAGGTAAATAAAATTATTCTGAAACAACATGAAGGGCCCCCATTGAATTGATTTTGGGGGCTAACCTGGACACCTGTAAATAAGATCAGAATGGTTCGATGAATCTATACTTGGTTAGTTAGTTTCTTCTATTGCTTCATAACAAAATTGCCACAAACTTAGCTGACTAAAACAATGCATGTTTATCATCTTATAATTTCTATAAATAGGAGTCCAGACATAAAATACCTAGGTCTTCTGTTTTAGGGTGTCTTGAAGTCAAAACAAATATTAGCTGGGGGGAAAAAAATGTATACATATGGACATGGAGAGCACAGTGATAGACAATGGAGATTCAGAAGAGTGAGGGAATGAGAAAGGTGGTGGTTGAAGAGATATTAGTTAATGGGCATAATGTATGTTATTCCAGCAATAGGTACTCCAAATGCCCTGACTTGACCACTACATAATCTTTGCATGTAACAAAATTGCACATGTACCTCATTCATTTGTACACATAAAAAATAAACTAAATTTTATAAAATACCATCCATGATTGGCATCTTCTCCAAAAGATTGCTGGAGGAAATATGTGCTTTCAGGTGCACATGGCTGTTAACAAGACTCAGTTCTTCTAATGCCATTGTACTGACGGCCTCAGTTTCCAGCTAGCTACTGGCCAGAGAATACCTGCTCAGTTCATGCCATGTGGGCCTTCCCAACATGACAGCTTGCTTCATGCAGAGTCAGCCAAGGAGGAAGGAACATATTCCAGGAACCTGGAATCAATGAAAAATAACTTAGAATGTGTCTGTCATGCATAGTAACTACCGTAGGCATCGCCTAAGTCTTTGAATGGCTCATGTTCCAAAAATGTATTTCTTATTCAGTTAGAACTAAGAATTCAGAACACCATATTGATATATTTTTTTAATGGAAACAATAGAGTTAGATTTCTGACCTCACCACCCAGGGAAGCCCCATTTCCCCCAAAATATACCAAGTGTCATGCTAACCAAACTACTTTAAACTACATTTATTTATTTCATTATTCTTCTATGAAATATGTTTTCCAAATTTCAGATTGTAATCCTGGGGCTAATTCTCCAGTCAGTGAATCTTCAACTGTGTAGGGAAGTAAGGAGCTTTATACACCATCAGTAACTCATTAGCTGTGTCAACTGTGCATAGGACCAGGTTATTCCCAAACAGAATGTGTATCCGTGAGCGCCTGTTCATCAGTGATGGCTTTAATGTGTCATTGTTCTTTCAAATCCTCAATATTTGCACTGCAAGATATAAATGTTTCAACAGCGAGTGGAAAATAATTTTCAAAGTCTTTCAGAATAACCTAATAAACGTAGGTTAAAGTAGTTTGGTTAGCCTGACACTTGGTATATTTGGGGGGGAAATGGAGCTTACCTGGGTGGTGAGGCCAGAATTCAAGGAACCATTTCACACTGCTTTTGAATTCTTAGAACTAAACAAAAACTTTAACACCATAACACTAAGTGAATCCCCTGTCTTAAAGCTATTGGTCCTGGTTTGTTTACCTCAAATCTCATAGGTTAATGAAAATGCCACTAGTAAAAAAAGGCTGACGGCAGAAATTCTTTTGAATTTTTAGATGCATCAAAGACTGACCCTTTCTCTTTTTGAAGTCTACTCTCGCTTCCTAACTCTGGGGAAGCGCTTTGAACTCAGCGCCCACTTACGGTGCCTCCTCTTCAAAGGCTTGCTTCCTTCTGTGCAGGGAGAAAGTGACTTTGAACGTGGGAAGGGTTTCTGCCTTACGTGGATCTGCTGGAGTATGCAGCGATAAACAACAATAATAATAAGCAGCAGTAGCCATTCTTGATAATTACAGAGCAAGCTGGGGAAAATATGGAAATCCAAGAAAAGCCACCTTGCGGTATGCCTTACAGGAAAGGGTGTTTAACATGCCGGATTCTCCGTTGTATGGCAACTTTTTGTAACTTGCATGAAGCAGGGAGTGGCATCTAAAATGACCCCTGTTAGGCCTCATTTTGGCTGAGGTGGGCGTTCAGAGGCATCATGGAAGCTTAAATGAGGTGAGTTATTTAACTCTTCCCTCAGGGCACTTGACCCCACCAGGAGGAGAAGTCCTGGACATCCCCATGGGGCGTCCGCTTTGCTTTATCTATGGGCACAACCTGAAGCTGAATCTCTTTTCTTTCTTTCCTCCTTCCTTTGTTCTTTATTGGCTCATGAACTATTGAGTTCATTCAGATTTGGTTTTTGTTTTTCAATCTAAGTCACTAACTTAGATACGTACAATTTAGTGCAAATGAAGAATTATTTTTTGTTTTTGTTTTCTAAGGAGGATAGGACAAGAGTTGGTATGATAGTTTGTGAGGCACTTAGAAGTAGTAGGCTCTTCCCACTGCAGAGTCTCTGCTTCTGATAATTCTGTTAAGTGAATTATTAAGTAAGAACATCAGCCAGCGTGGCTGTGTGGAACAGCGCCTGAAATGGCTTCATAGCACAGAGCAGCTCATGTGTGGAGCAGTAGTGACCTACAGTTAACAACAACAGAGGAACCACGCTTCCCTCCGTATGTGAAAGTGGTTCTTTCAGTCGTGGGGTGTATTATCTTACTCTGCTAAGGCAACCAAATGAAAATACCACAGGCTAGATGGCTTACGTAACAGGAATGGATTTTCCCACAATTGTGGAGGCTGAAGTCGAAGGTCTAGGTATTGTCTCTTGAGGCCTTTCACCTGGGCTTGAGCACTGTGCCTTGCCTGTGCCCTCACGTGGTCTTTTCTCTGTGCAAACCCACCCCTGGAGTCTCCTCCTCGTCTTATAAAACTACTAGTTTTTTGGATGAAGACCTTGCTCTTAGAACCTCATTTAACCTTAACTGTTTTTCTAAAGGTCTTATCTCCAAATTGCAGTCATTCTGAGAGCTAGAGCTTCCACTTGTGAATTTTGGGGAAGATAATTCAGTTCATAACATGGATTAGGTAACCCACAATGTCCCTGGATGGATTAGAGGTCAAAACTTTCAAAGGTTTTTGAAAATGTGTATATAAGAGTGTGGGCATATATAGATTTTTCTGGAGATAGGGTTTCAAACCCTTTATGGGAATTTCTAAGAATTCTAATAGATAGGATTGACAAGTTTATACCAATTCCTCTGATTAGTTTTCTGATGTTACATGCTGATCTTTTCAGAATGCATCCGTGATCTTATCCAGGGGTGTCCAGGCTCTTATATTTTTTCCTGCCACACATTGGAAGAAGAAGAGTTGTCTTGGGCCACATATTAAAAACACAAACACTAAAGAAACAAACAAACACAACACAAAAAAAGGTCCATGCATAATTTTCACAGTATCTAACACCACAGAAAAGCAAAAGAGACCTCAAGTGATCTGTACGTGGCCTGTGAACCACAGGCCGGACACCCCTGCACCCTGTTACTCTTTCCTCTCTCAATTTTGAGATATTCTGTTTTGCTACAAACCATTACTCTTTCAAAAGAGTAGGGAGTAACTGTTGACATAATTTTTTATCTTGCTAAGATGACTAACGTGATGAAGTGGAATTTTCATTACTGCTCCCTTTCGGAGTCTTCTTTTGCATATGGTGGCTTAGGTGTTTGAGCACATACATAAAGTTTTGTAAATCAAATAAGTATCCGAGCTAGATAAAGAGACCAGAAAGTAAGAAACAACTAAGAATTTAGGACATAAGTAAAATATTATAAAAATAAATCAGTAAATAAAAGTGCACTTTCCAATATAGTCAGTGTTGTTGATGTCTATATAATTTGGAGAATAAAGCAATAGAAACAAGTGTCTGGGAAATGGACACTATGACAAAACAAATAAACACATACACACACACAAAAAAAAAACCTAAAGAAAAAATGGGATTTTTTTTTTAATGGAAAATAGACAATGAATGATATTAGAAACCCTTTATTTTCTCCCCTTCCCTTGTAAGTCTACAGATTTCCTTGGGTCACATTATATGCTGATTCCTGGGGCCACTATTTTTACTATGCATTTGTGCTACTGACTTCTTAAACCTGAACATTGGGTCTCCATTTTCCATCAACCAGTTTAATTTTGGTAGGTCTAGACATTTTTTTGGTAAATGATTTTCCAACGTTTCTTTAGTTATTGAACCCTAAGTCCAAACAAAATCTTCCCTAGATGCCAAGCAGATAAAAATGGAAATGGAGCTGAAACAAAGTGGGAAAGGGTCTTGCTGAAATAAAAATACCCGATCAATATGGTATTTCCCTAATCCAAAGTGTCCTTCCATGAAATTCCCCACTCCATCAGCAGTCTGGAGCAGATTTTTGCTTTCTTTGTTTAGCACTCACTATGCAATGACATGTTGGAAGCAAAAAGAAAATTGTGATCTTTAAAAAAAAAAAAACCAGCAAAATTAACCGGGATTTATTTTCTCTGATTGTAAAAATGGCAATTGTAGATGGAAATTTAAGACAATACTCTTCTCCCTTTCTTAATGTTATGGCAATAATGGGAGAAAGCTGGAAATCTTAAGTCATATAAATGGCTTTGGAAACATTTTTAACATTTGGTCTCATTTGCCCCTACAGCATGTAGCTAAAGTCACAGAACCTACATATTTAAGATATCCTATGACTTTCCATTGAATGGCTATTTTTGAAGAAATCATTCCAAACCTCCATGTCATTTCTGCTGAAGTCACTGTGTCAGTGGCAAAGGCAGTTGGCAGCTCTCACTGCCCCCATCCATGCCTGATGGCTTTCAGGGAGCGCTCCAAGATCCTGGGGTCCCGACGTTCCTGGAGTCAAGAGCACCTCAATCACTAGTGAAAATGAAGGTTGAAATATGTTGTTTGCTGCTTAGAGCAATTGCAAATATTTCTAGTTAGTATAACTGAAAAAAAAGATCTCTATTCACTGACCCCCCCCCCAAAGAATTGAGGAAACCTTTAAAAATCAAATTAAAACTCTGAAACTGGTACAAATAAAACATTTGTGAATCTTTAGGGTTTTCAGTGGAAATACCTCTTGACTTCCTGTATGTGGATATGTGTTTGAACTGTTGTTAGCTGAACATTTGTATTTTTGTAAAAGGCTTTATGACTACATTTTGGAAGGTGTCTTGTTTATTTGGCTTGATTTTGTTTCTGGTTTTTGTTTTGTTTTGCTTTAGTTATCACAACATTTCCTGCTCTAAATGGCTTAGCAAAGAAATAAAGTTACCATGTTTTATGGTGTATGCCCCAGAGGATGCAGAGGAGGTTTGGGGTGGGGGACAAATGGGGTAGGTGGTGAATCTGCTGTATTATTCTGCCAACACACCAGCCTTGGGTTATGGGTCAGGTTCTGGGTGCTGTGCTAAGGGCCATGAAATAGAAGTCATGGTCCCTCTCCTCCCATGCAAACTCTCTTTTTATTCCATGTAGGCCAAGATTTCTCTACACGAGTTCTAATTCTCACTTGTGGCCAATACTGTCTATGGAATATGAAGACAGTTCTGAAAGCACATGCTTCAGCGAGAGGCTGAGATGCCCTAACACTGCAGTCCCCAACCCCTGGGCTGTGGACTGGCACCAGTCTGTGACCTGTTAGGAACCAGGGCACAGAGCATCACCACCCAAGCTCTACCTCCTGTCCCACCCCTCTCCCTCAATACCTCAATTCGTGGAAAAAATTGTATTCCAATGAAACTGGTCCCTGGTGCCAAAAAGGTTCTTGTCCTTGGCCTGTTAAGAACCAGGCTGCACAGCAGGCATGCATGGTGAGCCATGTGGAACAAATGAAGCCTGGGCTGTGTTTAAAGCCACTCTCCATCATTTGCATCACTATATGAGCTCTGCCTCCTGTTCCCTCTCCCAACCCCAAACCATGGAAAATTTGTCTTCCATGAACTGGTCCCTGTACCATAAAGGATGGGGCCACTGCCCTAACAGTCATCACTTCCTCCCAGCCCACAAGGCTGAGCATACTTGTGCAGAGCAGGTTGTGCTTTTTCTAACTGATATTTTGAAAGTTAACCAAGAGGAGAGGAGAACAAAAGGAACTAATAACTATTGAATGCCTGTTACTATGCATATGCCAAACTATGAGATTACATAATTTAATCCTCATAAAAACTCCATGAAAACAGTATTATTATCTCTTCTAATAGGTGAGGAAACCGCAATTCTGAAAAGGCACTTCTATGCCCAGCTTTCTCCAGTATAATTTGTGCTATAAACAGTATTTGAACCTAGGTTTCTTCAAAGGACAAAGGCCAGACATTTTCCATTAGACTGAACCATTTCTATGTAAATGCTACAAAAGGTCAGCTCTCAACTTCCTCATCAATAAAATAAAGACAAAAGTCTTCCACCTTGTTTAATCTATCATTAAATGGGAGACTATTGAACATGGCTGAACAAATTCAAATAAGCTTGTGTTCATTCAGCCTCTTCATCAATTGTGAATGGCCACCAGCATATATCAATAAAATTAATATTTGTACTGACTCAGCAATGGTGAATTAATTACATGTCATCCTAGTACAAAGATTTCTTCTTAGCCTTCTCTAACATTTAAGAGAGCTATACTACATATCTTCTGTTTTGAAGATGACCTTTCACATTTATCTTAAGATTTTTCTTCTCACAAATGCTTCTTACCCTGAAGCCTCTGCCAGCTAATGAAGGTATTTCATGGACTTGACTGGCAAAGATATTCAAGGGGGGCCATGTAAATAGAATAGGGAAAGGGAAAGAAACCAAGAAAGGGTTGGGCACAGCTGAGGTGAAGAGATATTTCGGAGAATGTAAATGGAAGACTAAGTTGAAAAGAATTTAAGAAACAGCCTTAAATTCTAGACCCAAGAATTTAGATTCAATGGTCAGGGATTGCTGGATCTACCAACCTTTAGTTTTCTGTCCCCATCATCTACTGAAGCAAGTTTTGCCAAGTTCTCTGTTGGCCTCTGTCATGGTTTGGATGTGGTTGGTCCCCACCAAAATGTTGAGATTCAATCCCAGGGTTGAATCCCAGTGTTGGGAGGCTGGGCCTAGCAGATGTTTGGGTTATGAAGTCAGATTTCTCACAAATAGATTAATCCCATCTCATGGGAATGGATTATTTCCATCCAGAGAAGCTTGTTTAAAAGATTCTGGCTTCCTCATTTTTTCCCCCTTGCTTGCCCTCTTACCACGTGATCTCTTTGCACACTTTCCCTTCTCTTCCCATTTTTTGCCCTGAGTAGAAACAGAATGAGGCCCTTACCAGATGCAGTTGCCCAGTCTTGGACTTTCCAGCCACTAGAATCATAAGCCAAACAAACCTCTTTTCTTATAAATTCTCCAGCCTCAGATATTATATAACAGCAACACCAAACAGACTAAGACAAGCTCCAGTTTCCAGTATGTCAATAGATATTTTTGAGTCTTCATTTTGCTTTCTCAGCAGTGTTAAATGCTACGGACCATGCCTTATTTTTATTTTTCTCCCCTTTGCTTCCTTAATGCTATACTTTCTGGCTTGCCTTTTATCTCTCTAGCCACTTTCTCTACTATACATTGCAGGCTCATCTTCTGCCATGAACCCTAAGCATGAAATTTATTCCTGTGCCCTCTTCTTCTCTTAATATATAGTTTTCTCTCAAGAGAGGATATCCACACCTACTTCATTTATCACCTAGCTAAGGACTCTTTCCCAAGCTGCATAGTCACATGAACTTGAACATCATAAAAACTTCTAACATTCTCATAATTAAAGTTGGGACTATATTCCCAAACATGGTCCACACCTAGTGTTTCCTGTCCAGTTTTACCAGCCAGAACCTCAAAAGGAATTCAGACATGACTCTCAATGTCTCATCTGAGCAATTGTTTGAACTGTGGATAGGGAATACTGGCAGACCAATGACATGGAACAACAATAGCTTATCATGAATTTAATTTTGGATTTATTACATTTGAGCTTCCTAAAGTTTCCCTACCATAAGAGTCAGATGTAGTGAGCTGCAAAAAAAGTGAAAAATTTCTGTAGAATAGGTGAGCCAAAGTGGTCTTAGAGATCGTGAAAGTTTTCTGTTCTTAAAGACACTTCCCCCCATCCCCCCACTCCATACTTCAGTTCAGTATATACATAGCTGTACTCAGTGTTTATTGAATAGTTTAAATTAACCTGTCTCCTCTACTTTCCTTTGGGAACAAGTAAACTTCATCCAGTCATTTGTTCATTTATCCATGATCCTAGATTCCTTGTATGATCCAGGAAGGTCCACTCTATTCCAGGATCACTCAGAAATCTTTGAGGTGTAGTGGTCACTAGAAAGAATTAGGGAAAGTCAGAAGCAATAAAATGATAACACAGACATTTATTGAGCACTTACCTGGTGTAGGTACTATGATGAATGCTTTATAGACATTATCTGATTTCCCCCAGCACAACATCGCTAGGTAGTTAATCTTTTTAAACCCCAGATTATAGCTATGTGAACTGGGACTTAAACAAGTCACATATCTGCCCCTAAGATCACAAAGCTAGTAAGTGCAAAGCTAGAATTCCAATGCAGGTCCAACTTCAGAGCCCTTCCCTTAACTTCAAGACGCACCATCCCATACCTGCAGAAACTTTGAATTCATGCGTCAGTATATTCTGCTGAGAGAAGCCTAAAATTGGCCCCATGTTTCTCTTTGCCCATTAAAATTAACAAACAAACAAAAATGACTTTATGGTTTCAGCTCTTTAGTTGAAGGGAAGAAGAGGAGAAATTAAAAGTAAGGAGAGTCTCAAAGTTTTGAATACACAAGCAAACAGCCTTGAGACAAGTCAAATTAGTTGAGTTGAAGGGAAGAGGGAAAGTGGTAGCTGTTCAGTGTTGTCATCTTCTAACCTACTCAAGGTTGGATTGGGGGCAGATGTGTGCATTCTGGTAACCTTGCCCCACGCAGGCAAAAGCTTCCCCCCTGAAAAAAAGTAGCTTTGGTTAAATGTCAGCATTTATGTAACAAAATAGAAAGCATACACAATTATAGCCCTTCATTTTTCTCCTTGAAAACAACTTTTTTGGATGTTTGAGTCTGGAGTTTCTCAGCATAACTAAAGAAGTTATTACCAAACTACCCCCTCACCAATGAGTTGAGTTCACAAAGATAGACAGAGTTGACATTGCCTTCTGAAAAGAAAAGAACTCTAGCTCAAGACACCTCTAAAGAAACAACGCTAACCTTGGAATGATTGAAGTGACTTCCTGAAGTTCCTTTCCCTCATTGATTTTAGAGCATTAAATTTAAGTTGGCTGTTAATCCTTGGAGTCTGGAAAAAGCAGATGGTTAGTTTATGGCAATTTCTCTTAATGATTATCTTTCAGAAAACATTTGAGTTATGAGAGAGTATCTAACTTATCCTGCTGTTGATAAATAGAATTGGATGACATGTTCAAGGTACTGCTGCTAAGAAGCTTTCAGCAATTGCTGTAGCTCAGCCAGGGATGTACAGTAAAATAAATAACTGAAAGCAGTCTAAGAATTTGCAAGAGGAAGTTTATTCATAATATTGCTTAGCAAAAACATCTGTATATTAAATCCACTTGTAAATTTAAACTGTACCAGGGGGAAGGTAAATGGGCTTGCATAATTCAAGTAGCATAGGAAATATTAAATACTTCATATTGCTAAAATAGGGTGATGTCATTTCCAAGGTACTTTTTTTTCCCTCTAGAACATTGAAGGCTCCATCCACAGAGTACAGGTAGGAAGAATTATTTGCTGTGGGAGAAACTCTAACATATTCACAGCTCTGCCTTGTATTCATGGCACAGCAGGAAAACAAGAACTGCCCTATTTTATCTCATCATTTTTTTAAGCCACAAAATGAAAAGGGGGAAAAGAGGTAAAGAAAAGAAGAAAATTCTGAGAAGCCATGGTCTTCAAATGAAGGAAACTGCTGCCAAGAATCACATTAACTTACTACTTGATAATTTATGGGTTTTGAGAAATAGGGACTCTTAACAGATTTCTAAAATGGTGGAAGGGATTTTGCACAGGATTAGAAAAAGCTAGAGGGAGCCAGTATGCATCCAAAAAGAACTAAGAATTGAAAACTCACTTACAAAAAAAGGTTTAAAATCTAGCAAGTGGAAGATCTTAAAAAGACTTACAGTCTCTAGTAGAGTTTCCCAGAGGGCTAATCTAGGGATAAAAAATGGTTAGGGGGGACCACAGATGTGAGCCACGTGATTTGTAGTTCTCTGCCTAAACATCGTGGGCAATTTTTTAGACATTCTCAACGTTCGTTGTTAATTGCAATCCTTTCTAGTCTTCTCTCCTTTCCATTCTTCCACAAACAAATCTGCATAGCCAACCTGAAATAGTATTCATAAAATTAACACTGAGTAAGTTGGCAGAGGAAAGTCACAGGAGTAAGTGTTAGGGAGCTCATGTCCCAATGAACTGACTTGAAAGCTGGGAAGGACCCTCTTGGTCATGACAAAGGGAAATCAGATTAGCCCACCCCCTTCACTCAGCCCAGTTACCTTCAAATTTTCTGTATTATGGTGGCCAAACGTTTTTAAATCATCCTCTAACAAAGCAGAAGTGGTCTCATATTTAGCTATACCACCTTTATGTGATAACTTTCCCTTTTAAGTCCTGGTACTTTACTGGGCTTTACTCCTTTATCATTGACACTTCTCCTCGCCCTGACGTCCAGACCTTGCCCACCTGCCCTTCCTCCAGATCATCCATTCACCTTACATCATATGTCCTTGCCTGGTTCTTCTTATTTTTCATGTTTTCTTAAAAATACCTTATTTGAATGTTTTCCTATGCATACAGTACATTTTAAGGTATTCATTAAAAAACTGTATGACTGTATCTTTAACACTCAGGTAATACACAAATTAAAAAACATTTCAAAAATTATAAAAACGTAGGAAGAAGACCCTTCAGCATCCTTCAGACAAAGGAATTCACTGTTAATATTTTCATGTGCTCCCTCGGACTCTTTTCCAAGATTTATAAAACCAAATATAGTAATATAGGTGTTTTTTATATTCTCTGATGTCTTAATATGACAAGTATTTTTCTTAATATTTTTAATGTCTCTGTAATATTCCATTGCATTGATATATCTTAGTTTAAAAAATATTTTTAATGACTCTGCTACAGTAAGTAGGGTCAGAGAAAATATCTTTGTTTACTAAGTTGAGGAAGGATGTGTTTTATCTTTTGTTTACTTCTTTTACTTAGTTTGGATTATCATTTCTTTAACATAGATTCTCAGAAATTGAATCACAGTCTCTGGGAAAGGGTTTAGGGCCCTCGGTAATAGAGACAATTCGCTTCTAAAACAGTGATTGTGATGTCTTCTTTGTCCACTGCTCACAAGTAAGTGCTTCCACATCATTTTTGCAACATCAAGTACTCTTGTTTTAAAAGGAATATTGGCTAATTTAGCATAGGAAAATGGTTTTCACTTGGTTGTAACTGCTAATTAGTACCAGTGCTGCATCTCCATGTTTTTATTCATTAGCCTTTGTTCATTCACTCTTTCACCCTTTTCCCTGTCCATTATCTTACGCCCCACACTGCTGACTTGGGGTTCTTCTCCTCACTCCCTTCCCCCTTTACCTCCCCATAAAGTTACTTTTGCAGTTTGCTGTTGTCTGGAGTCCAGTAACTTGTAGGGCAGTGGGACCCAAATTGCATTTTAAGATCATTTTTATGAGACGTTCTCAGCAGGCATCTTCAAGGCCCCAAGTTCTCTTTTCGTCCCCCACTGTGAGAAACTGATTGGCAGCTGGTGACCGGCAGGGCACTGGTGCCTGGCACTCACAGGAAGCCCCGCAGGAGGTGCCCAGAGCAACAGTGGCTGAAGCGTGGCCAAGCCAGCACAAGGTGGGGGACCAGATGTCGTCCGATTATGTTCCATTGAGCTCCAAACAAAGCTCCGGAATCAGGGCCATTTTCTTGAGACTCCCCAGTTGGAAACTGGCACCAATCCAAAATCTCACAACAGCTGGTCTCCCTGTGCTAGGGTTTATATGCTCCGCGGAAAACTTTACCTGTGTGTTATTGATTGGTTTCTGTAAAGCAATCAAACAATATTTCGAAGACCCAAAGCATACTACTCTCTGCTGAAAATAAAAAGAGACCATATATCACTGAACATGCCAGCAGTCTTATTACAGCCTTGGGAGCTCTAAGAAGGATGTGTTTTCGTCTTTATTTATACCACCCATGTTAACCTTGAGGTTGTGTACTGACGCTGCAGCTTCACAGTGACAGCGCTGCACTCTTGTTGGAAGACCAAGCCCACTCTTTGGAAATAAATTATATTATAAAATAAGCTTGCAAGGGAAAGCATCAGATGAGAAATTGTGCTTATGTTTCTCATTATCTAGCTCATGTTGGGAAATCGGAGCGTCTTTCCAAAATCTCATTACTCGCTATCATCCAGGTCGTTTGCATTTATGCCTTTCTCTCGTCCTCCTCCGAAGGAAGGTGAATTATAAGCCTGGCGGTTTCATTTTTGGAATAGCAGGGAGGAAAAACAGAACCAGTGACCACCCCACCCCGCTCCTCAGAATATCATAGGTGGCTGTGCTGAGCTGCAGGGGAGGGTTTTTACTTTAGAACAAAAGCAAACAATTCTTTTCTAAACAATAAGAATCGTGAAAGTACTTCTTTGCTCGTATATGCTATTTGGCTAACTCTTCCTGATGTAAATGCAGCAGCTGTATTTTATGTGTTGCCTTTATCCTGGCTGCTCCTGCTATTTTGGCCACCTGATAAGGTCTAGGTGTTTCTCCCTCTTTCTCTCCCCTTCTCTGCCCCTCTGGCTGCCTGGCGGTCCTCAACCCAGATTCTCAGACCTCACAGTGAGATTGTGGAGCTAACCCTCTCCATTAGAAACAAACAAAATAAATTGTTTCCATTCCCCAAAGGAATGTGCTAAAGCCTTTTTCCTCTTTAACATGGATGCAATTTAAGTTTGGCAAGAGCTGAATGCAGTGTACCTCACTGGGAGGAGAAAGATTTCTGAGAGACATCCTGAGAGAAGGAACCAAGCACCCTTTCACCCTCCCTGGGAACTTAAAATGACAGAAAGTAAGCAGGTCATGCCTTTGGCATCCATATGTTCCTGCAGAACCCTCACCCATTCCTTCACTCCACAAAAATACATTTCAGCGCTTCCTATCTGAAAAGCCCGTGTGCATGTTCCCTCCTGAATGTCCTTTCAAGGGACATTTCGCTGCTTAATCTCTAACCCCACTACGCCTGGGTGTTCAGATATCCTTCAGTGCCATTTCTCTTCATTGCTCTGATTGAGAATCCTGCTTGTCCATGAGGCTCCACAGGTGAAGAATTAAAGGGAAGTGAGAATAAGAATATGGCCCGCTCACAACACACATTAGACCGAGATCACCTGAGATGATCTGTCAAGAATTAAGCAAGGATGCTTACCATGTTATGTACTTGAAATTTGCTAAGAGGGCAAACCTTAAGTGTTCGCAAGAGTTCTTGACACCACCACCCACCTACCCACCCACACACACACTACACAAAGGTGACAGTGTGAGGTGATGGGCACGTCGATAAGCTTGAGTTGGTGATCATTTCACAAAGTATGTGTATGTCAAAATATCAACAAGGACACCTTAGATATATACGATTTCTGTTTGTCAATGATAGCCCAGTAGAGCTGAATTTTAGAAAATAATTTATCACGAACAATAGTATGATCAAGAGCCAACTTAAGCAGCTCCAGAAGAACTCGGCCTCAAAGAATATAGGTGTGAATCAGAAAAGTCACTCAGTCTCTGTCAGTGTCCTGCCTCTGTCTTCTCCCCTTCGTTTTCCCGGTCCTCATCACTGTAAAACATTTCCTGTTCATGGATCTGAAGTTTTCCAGCATCTCTGCTCAGATTCTGGAAGCTCTGTTGCTTCTCCCAGATAGAAGCTGCGTCCAGGGAGGGTCAGAGGGACGGGTCCTCTGGGACCCCACTGGAGAAGGGTTTGTCTTTCCTTAACTGCAAGGACGCCTGCCACTCATAATGCATATGCATCCTAGGATTTCCTGGGCATTCTTTATTCATTGATAATATTCGCATACTTACTGAATGGATTGTTACTTTTCGTATGTTCTTCCATAGCCCATAAGCCAACTATCCTCGGGCAGCACAGCACAGAGATTTCCTACAGTCTTCGACTCACTTGATTCCTGGCCCCAGTGTCCCAGGCCTGTTCTATCTGGTTCTTGCAACCCATATGCTCCACATTCCATAACTTCTTTTTCCCTTCATCCTTTCTGATTCTTGAACCTGAAAAGATTCTCAGGCCTCCAAGTTAGCCCTGACCTCACCCTGCTTCCTTCTTGCGTGGCTCCCAGATATCTTGGATTTGCAACTGTGGAAACGAGAGGAATATGGAGTGAGGGAGATGGGTTGGTTGGAGCAAGAGCTGAAGACAGGAGCTGATGAACAGTTGTCAAAGGTCCAGACTCCACCAATGAGGGAGACTCCTGGTGAAGAGGTATAAACCCCACTCGTCACTGCATACACCGAAGACGTCCCTGTTTACCTGAGATAGTTGCAGAGTGGAGACCTGACTCCTTGGGGTCAATGAAAGTATGTTTGAAGAAAGATCCATAGCTGTGTTTAAGCCTAAAAAATGTATCTCTGCCCATGATTAGGCTGCAGAGGCTAATGAAAATGTCACCTTTCTTTGCTTTGGCTGAACACAGTGCGCACAGTGTCGTACCATTGATCTCATACTAATCTGAAGCTGGCCAAAATATTTATCTCTAATTAATTATATTAAAATAAGGGGGATTATGACCTGATACATATGGCTTGGGAAAATAAAGTTGTTTAAGATTTTTGTCAAAAAAAAAAAAAAAGATTTTTGTCTGTGGGTGAAAATAACGAAACATAAGGTTATAAGGGGGAATAAAACCAGAGGATGGCTGCATGCTCTTAGTGTAGCACCCAAAGCAGGTTTCTGCCTCCCCCCCAGTGCATAGCCTCAGGGGGCAGAGCACCCGATGTCATCTGCAGAACGGCATTGCTCCTCCAGCCTCAGATCCAGCAGGGCCACGGCTAGATGGGATAGCATGTGCCCTGTTCGGCTGAATAAGGTGTTGAGTAGCTACAGATTGATAATAAGCCTTGAAGAGCGTGAAGTGCCAACTCCACTTGATTAGTAAGAAACCCAGTGACATGTCAAGGAGGCACATGGGCCATGCGTGACCATGTATAAGAGTGCAGTGGCTGACTTCCTAGCACTCAGATTTAGGTGGGAGTGAGGAATTGTACCGTGCACTGACTGTTTTCTTATTTCATAAATGCTAAGTCCCCATGAGTGCTGATGGTAGCACCTTCATAGCCCTGCAGCGCAACTGTGAATTGTCAAGAATTCAATCACTGTAGGTGTTCCAGATTTTATAAGCAGAGCCTCAGACTAGCTCTATTACTGAGTGTTAATCATGTTTGGTGGATGCCAACAGCCATCCACTGGGGACCAAATGACTGACTTCAGCAGCTGGGAGTGCCGCCAGTTTTAGCCCTCTGCTCTAAACCATCTCCCCTCACCTGAGGAGAGCTGCTTTGTTAAGGTCGGGCCCTCTTCTCTGTAGAGCCCCACATCCCATAAGTGGCCCATGCTGATATAAAGACCTGGCCTACTTGCCTCAATTCTGAAGGGCCTTCTCAAGCTTCACAGCCCTGTAGAGTCAACTCAGGCTGTACCACAAGCCCACACCTTCTTTGGCTGAACCCCTCTGCTTTTTTGTTCCCTTGGCAGGAATTGATCCTAGAACATTCCAAACTTTTGCATGCAAATTTCTTTCTCAGGTTCTCACAGGGAATCTGACCCACAACCCTGTAGCAGTCTCGATAGCTTTTCTGTAATTTAAAGGACACGCGTGAGAATGACTCAAATGAAAAAGACAGACTATGTCCAGTGCTGACAAGGATTCAGAGCAACTAGGACTCTCAGACATGGAAGAAGGGGGGTAAGTTGGTATAAATCACTTGGAAAACTCTGACATTATCTGCTAAAGCGGAATATCCAAGATTACGTCCTGTGAGGCTGCAATTCTTGTCCTCAGCCTACACCTAAAAAAAAAAAAATGCAAACGTGTGTTCACGGAGAGAAGACTACACAGGCAGGGCGGCTTCTTCCTGCATACACCAAACTAGGAAGGACCCCAGATTCCTCAAGAGAATGGATAAATAACTTGTGTTGTATTCACACCGCGGGGGGGGCGGGGATGGAATGAGAATGAAAACCAGCAAGGCCACCCTGCAACGTGACTGCGTCTCACCAATGTCACAACGAGCAGAAGCAGCCAGACCCCAGAGACTACACAGTGTGTGATTCCATTCATATAACTGTCAAAGTCAGACGAAACAGACTCAAGTGTTTGAAGTCAGAATCATGGTTGCCTTTGGGGGGATTAGCTGTGACAAAGAGTCTGAGGAGGATATTATGGGAGACATGTAGTGCTGGGTTTGACCCAGGTGCAGGTTGCAGGAGTGAGTTCACTCTGTGAACTCCCATTGATCATCCGGACTCGTAAGGTTTGTGCACTTTTCTGTAGATGTGGTCTATTAATAACTTGAACAAAGCCTTGGAAGTGGCGGAGGAATTTGATGTGCTAGGCCCAGGGTGGCAGAGACGTTTTCCACGTCTTAGGGAGCGTGCTCTACCCATTACCTACTCTCTTGCCGCCTCCCCTTCTCTCCCCATAAGCATTGCTTTTTGTGGAAAGCGTGTCATTTTCTGCTTGCAAAGCCAAAGGGTATGAAGAAAAATTTTTGAGCTGTGAGCTAAATTGCCTTTTTCTCCCTTGACTTTTTGAGGTAATCTTTGAGAGAACACTTGACCGTTCTCAGCTTTAAAGGCTCCTTCTGACAGGGTTGGCTTATGTCGTGGAATCAGTGTGAGAAAGGACCAAGGTAGAGCTGCTTTAATACGTGTTCAAAACAGTGCTTTTCTAAGTGCTTTAATTACATTTAATAGGTGATAGAAACGACCTTGAAGATAAAAACTGAAACCTTCTCCAGTCTTGAAGTATGTAACGTGTGTAACGTGCATACATTGGGTGTGTGTATGAGTGAGGGTATCTGTGTATTTACATGTGTGTGTATTCATGGCTACGCCTGCATGTGTGTTTGTAAGCACGAGTGTGTGCTTGTGTGCTTATGTGTGTGAATGCATACGTTTGTGCCTGTGTGTATGTTTGCATGCATGTGAGTGCGTGGGGGGGGTGTACGCGCACACGTGTGTGTCTGCATGTGCACATTCCCTGTTAATATGGTGCCATTACCAGAGTGCATGTCACCCTCCTGAGACTCAAGGCTCTCTGCTTTTGATTACACTCAGACTAGTCCAAAACCTCTCTGTACCAATTCTAATCAACTTGGAAGCCACCACACTCAGGCATGAAGCTGTCAGATGTGAGTGTTTGCAGATGTCAGTGCAAGGATGGCAGGAATCCAGGAGGACAGCTCAAGGCTCAGTCACTGAAAAGTCCATGCCAGTGCAGCCCAGCTCCGAAGCACCATCGCAGCCCATAAGAAAAACGTGTCATGACAGTAAATCAATAACCCCTTGGAGATGACGCGCTTCTGAAATATCCCTCATTAATTATGCCAGTGCACGCTTGGCAACAGTACTTTGCTCCAGCATTAACCTAATGCTTTTTGCATGAAGCAGGATTATGACTGGTTCTCATAAGTCAAATTTGACATTTTAAATCGGGCTTTAAAGGTTTGGGTTATAGATTTTATAATGTCTCCATGTCAAACATAATTGCTCTTATTGCTGCGAGTAGACGTTTGCCAATCAATCAAAATAACATTTATTTTATCATAAACAAGGTTAAATTAAAACCATTTGAAATCATTGTATTTGAAGACTCAGTGAGGAGGCATCTTTGGGATCATTGAAATTTGCTCCCACACTGGGAGAGAAATGTGTAATGAAATTATAAAAGTCGACGGAAATGTGTTACTATTTTCACCTCAAAAAATTAATGCTTCTTACATACTTTGTGAATATGCAGCTTTAGTTTGGTGACTTAATCCCATGTGAATATGATTTGGGGCAAAATAGCTCCTAGTCTGTAAGAGAAAATTATCATTTTTGTCCCTTAGAGATGAATATATATTTTTTAAGTTACTTAGAAATTGCATTTAGGAACTTATTTTTTGTTCCTCTTGAATTGAAGGGGAGGTTTCTAACAAGAGCGAATGGAAAAGTAAGATTGGATTAAGAGAAACTCAGATGAATATGTTCCTTAAACAAAGCTGAGCATACAATAGCTAGTTTGGTTTGTTCTTTCTCCCTAAAGTGTTCCCAGTGTACCGGGGTCACCTTCCCTCGTTCTAACTATAGCACTATGTGGCACATTGCTATACCGTCTACATGCCATATGTTATTTGTATAACATATACACAGAATTCGTGAATGGCACCATGATAAAACTATGATAAAACTCCTCTGGGGCAGGGCTGACAGTGTGGAATAGTATAGGCTGACCTATTCTAAGATAGCAACTTCATCCTAGACTCTTCATGGTTAACCCTGCAAAGTTTCTCTCTCATTCACACGAAGTCAGCTGCCATTTGGTTGACCTGCCAAAGCAGCTTCCTTCCAGGTGGTGACTCAGGGATCTAGATCCCTTCCGTCATCTCAGCGCCTGGCTCCCTGGTCACTGTGGCAGAGAAGGTAGAGAGTAAAGTCACACCAGCTTTTAAATGGGTTGGCCCACAAGAGTCTGTACCACTTCTAATAAGAGACCTATTGGCCAGAACTACACCCCTCTGTGGCCCCACCCACCTGTGGATGTAGAGAAACCTAAGAGATAATTCTTTGATGGGAAGAGAATAATTCTGCTATGTGGACACAGCAAGGATAACACCCCAAATGCCAAGGGATTCCAGGCAGAGAGAAGAACATGAAGGAAGATATGAAACTTTGAGGCCTTTTAGTGAAATAATAACAATTGCCAGTCTGCAATGTTATGAGATTAATGTAGAAAAGTAGGTTGAATCACATAGGGCCTTTGGTGGCAATGCCAAGAAACTTGGCCTTTGCTTGAAGGCAGAGGGACGATTTCAGAGAAGGGAACCGAATAGTCAGAATTGTGTTTGTGGAGCTACATCCTGACCTTGGAGGATGCTGGTATCTATGGCTGAGTGCATTCTACTGAGAACATAATTCCTGAGAAGTGGGTGAACGACGTTACACTTCTAGTTATTTTTAAGAGGGTTTTTTGGTTAAATTTCAGAGGGCTCTTAACAATGAATTTCATTTTTCGATGGCTACTCCCCATACTTGTCACTTTCTCATGATCTTTAAAGAATAAATGCTTCATATTTCACCAACTGCAGGAAAATTTAATTAAGTTTCTCTTGCCCCTCGGTGTCCACCTCTGCTGCATCTCCTTTTACTCTCTCTTCCTCACTCCCCAGAAGTGCTTCCGGGATACTTCTAAGGAGATTGCACCATTGCCAAGATGAGAAAGGTAGCAGGAACCTCAGAAGGAGTCTGCTTCTCTGTGTCAGTGGCTGGGGGTCCTTCTCACTCCTTCCCCTCTACCTTTGTGAGGCTCTCTCCATCGTGGGACTTATCCTCCAATTTGAGCATAATGACTGTCCTGATACTGGAATGTAGGGGCCACTCAACCCTCAGGCCCTAGACTCTCACCAGACTGATGGGTGGGGAGATGAGAGAAGGTTCCAGGTTACTTCTTTCAGTCACAGCCATTGATGGGGGGCCAGCCCTGGCTAATACGAGACCGTCCACTGGCTGTCCCCCGACCTCATGTCTTCCCAGTGTTCCACCGGTGAAGGAGCATCATGGGCCCTGTTCAGAACAGTAGGCTCAGCAGTCGAGCTGCCTAAGTCTACAAATCACCACCTTCTAGTTGGGTAAACTGGAGCAACTTTCTTAACTCCTCTGTGCCTCAAGTTTCTATAAAACAGAATGGATGGTAATCATATTTTATACCTCAGGGATTATTGTGAGAATTAAATGAGTTTTAATCCATGTAAAGTGATTCATACAGTTCGTGGCATGCAGAAAATAGATCTCACCAAATATTTCTATTGGCATTAGTGTTTGCATGCATTACACAAGCCACTTCTTACTGTAAGATCTTGTATGTGCCTCCCTAATGAATTAGGTGTTTTCCAAAGTGACAGACTTCGAATTTGAATTAGTCTAATGGCAGTGCATTCCCTGGAACTGTCATCCATTGGGGGGCAAGGATCTTTGCTCTATTCTGGGATATATCTTAAGTACCTGGAATCATGCTTGGCACATAGTAGGTGTACAGTAAGGAATGAATGAAGAACAGGTGAAGAAACTAGCACGGGGAGTGGCACGTCCTGGTAAAAGCACAGGTTTGGGGGTTGAGGTCTAATGCTGGCTGCATCGTTGACAAGTCCTATACTACCTCTGACAAGTTAACCGCCCTACCTTCGTTCCTCCATTTTCTCAGGTAATAAATTAAGGTGAAGAGAACTACTGTATTGGGATAGAGCTGTAAGAACTAAACATGACAATAGTGAAAACATTTAGTATAAATTCAGCAGATATCAGGAACTCAGAAGCTGCTGGCTATTCTCATTACTGTACTTTCCAAGTTTTTGTGCACATCAATAAGGGGCGGAGCTGCAAAGACACAGAGGGGAGGGAAAAGTCACCTTAATGTCAAACAGATATTTGCAAAAGTTACAGACCAGCTTTCTTTCTGTTCTTTTCCTTGTGTTGTTGTCAGCATTAGGGTGTTTATTTATTGAAGTAGATGGAAAAGAAGAGTAGAGAGGGTGACACTGGAGGTGAGACGGCTGCAGAGAGGTAGGGGAGAGGCTAAGGGAGAGGCCTAGGGTCGTCATGGAGAGAATCACATCTCTTCCTTTATTTTTTTTGTAGTTTTTTGTCCGGGGCCGGGTTTGAACCCGCCACCTCCGGTATATGGGGTTGGCGCCCTACTCCTTTGAGCTACAGGTGCTGCCCACATGTCTCTTCCTTGACAAAAGAGCAGAGGATGGAGCAAGGCAGAGAGAGGGGTGACCTGACAGACGAATCTCCTGCTTCACGTGCCTCTAGCTTGACGTTTTGATTTCTAATATCCCAATTTCTTTCTCCTACTTCTGTACACCATAAACTTCACGGAAGTTCAAACCAAGGAATCTCTGCCCCATGCAGGACCCAGTCCATCTAAATGCCCTCCAGGATTCAGCAACGTCTACCTCACCTGCCCAAACTTAGGTTTCCATACTCCCTCACACCTTGCAAGGGTGACAGTCCTCTTAATGCAGTGGTCCCCAACCTTTCTGGCACCGAGGACCAGTTTCATGGAAGACAAGGGGGGCAGGAGGGATGGGTTAGGGATGACTCAAGTGCACTACATTTATTGTGCCCTTCACCTCTATTGTTCTTACAGTGTAATAGATGATGAAATAATCATGCAGCTCACAGATGCAGAGCCGTGAGAGCCCTGAGTAGACCCTGCCGTGTGCAGTACCCAGTGGGGTTCAAGCTCCTGTGAGAATCTAATCAGCCACTGCTGACGTGACAGGAGGCAGGGCTCAGGCAGTGCTGTGAGTGATGGGGAGCAGCTGTAAACACAGATGAAGCTTCACTTGCTCGCCCACCACTCGCCTCCTGCTGTGCAGCCGGCTCCTAGCAGGCCACTGGCTGGTCCCAGGCAGCAGCCCTGCAGTTTGGAGACTGTAGCTGTCGTACATTCATGCTGAGCCTTTACAGGCATTTTCCTGTTGCCAAGGCCTCCTTCTTTTCCCCTCTCTTCTGTTTCTCAGCCCCTAGTCACACTTAAAAACCCAGCTCCAGTGTCTGCTGCTCTGTGACCCAACCAAGCGGAGAGGATCGCTCTGGCCTTTGCACCCTCATGCCTGCGAGTCTGCACACCTATCACCATATTGTGATGGTTTGTTGGAGGCCAGTAATTAGGGGTGCGATTCTGCAAGAACTATGAGTACTAATTGTGAAATCTTGGTAAAAGGAGTGAACATTAGGTCACTTAAAAATTGCTCTTGCATTTTAGGGTACAACATGGGTCATCTCTGGCATCCCTTCACAAAAAGGGCTCCTTAATTGGTGGCCTACAGGCTGCCTGGCAGAAAAGGAAAGAGAAAATGCACACCCCACTGGCGCCTCAGATAATGCCACTTAGCACCTCATGGATGTCTTCATTAGGAAGACTCAGTGAGAAGTCGTTACTGCCCTCCAGGCACATTAAAGATGCTTTTAAAATGCAAAACTAATAGCCCAGGGAAACATGTCACTGTCCTGAGTTGCTCTTAATTGCAAAGATACATGCGTGGAACTATTTGGTTTATTTGGCCTCATTATTAAAACCATATCCTTAAGGCGGTTGGGGCTAATCTTAGAGCTGAGTAAACCCCAAATTTAATCCTTAACAAAGAGTTTGAGTTTTGGAAGTGCCCAGAACCTTCCCCCATAGGCATTGGTTCCATCTGTGCGTTTGCCCCAGGTTCATTGTCTCCAACCTCACTTTGAACATGAGGTTGCTTTGGCGTGAAGACATCTGAGCCTGATTTGACAGCCAGCAGGAGCAGGTATCCAATGCCACGCCCCAAATTCATGGCCAAAACGACTCTGGCCATTTCTGGAGAAGTTCTATGTCACGTTTACGGGCGTCACCAAACCAAAACCAGCACTTAGGAGAAGGAAGCCACTGGGGAAAGGAAATTCCAGTTGACTTCCGGAGAAATGGAATCCTATGGTGGCTGAAACTGGCTGCTCCCTGTCATTTGAAACACTGCAACACTGCAGCTGGGAAGGGACTGAGCAAGTGTAGCCAATTTTGAACTGAGCAATTAGTAGAGTTAACAGTGACGATTTCAGGATAAAACACAGGGGCCAGTTTTCGGAGGTCAAAGTTGAGGGTGTCTTCCAGTCTGCATCAGTTTTGTTTCCAAGCTTCTGTGGGATGTCCTTTACGTCTCCTTGGGAGAGAAGGAACATCTTATCCCCAAGGGAAAATTCCCCCCCGCTTTTGCTCCTGCCCCGACCCGAGGCTGCATTTCCCTGCACTCTCTGAGCATTGGTCTTATTCAGGAGGCCAGGAGACTCTGCCAGAGGCTAGGAGGAGCCAGAGGTTCCTCTTGTGATTTTTTTTTTTCCTCAGGTTTTTGGTGCCTTTGGTCTTTCTATCGCTTTTTAGATCATGTTTTCCTAAAACCCTGGGCTTTATGTTCAAACCTAGAAATTCCTTCTTGCTTTATTTGAGAATTAAAATTTCTCTCTTTTAATCCCTTTTCATTCTATTGTTTTGGCTGAGAGGCAAAAGGAAAAAAAATATTCAAATTACAATCTGGAGCATACACTTTTTGTGTCTGAGGGCAGTTTTCTGTGTTATTTTTATTTGTGATACACCAGTAGACCTGTTGGACCTCACAGGTACCCTCCCTCACCTCATTCTCCAAGGCAAGTTCTGTCACATCTCTCACCTTGCCTGAACCCTGGCTGCCCACAAGAATGCAGGTGCACGCTGACACACACATACACACACACACAAAACCATCCTTTTATTTATGATCAAAAGTTGTCATGGGGATATTAAAAAATATACAGCAGGAAAGTTCCATAAAAAGGAGAAGAGGCCAGTCCAGGGGCTGGAGAGGCTTTATTAGAAAAGAACAGTGGAGCGGACTCCCAGCTCACAGCTTCAAGAGACTTTCATTGGTGTAGCTGGAATTCAGATGGGGCTCATGGGGGGCGGGGAGTCATCCTTTTTCCTCAGAGGGAATGGTGCTGTGTCAGGGACCAATCTCGGAATTACTCCCTTCCGCCAAAGTGTTAATCTTGCACCAGGGTCTTATCTCCAGCATCAGCCAGGACCAGGGTAGGAGGTCATTTGTTCTGATGTTCCCCAGGAACACTGGCCTTGAAGCATGGCAGGAGTCTGGGGAGGGGGTAGCTGAGATCATGCCGTTGGGACTCTGACCTGCTTTGTATGAGTAGCCTTGCCCCAGGATGGCTGCACTATTGTCAGGGTGGTGAGAGTTTCTTCCCTATGACCTGATGACCGGACACACATGGTGCTCTGAGAGCGCTCCAAGGCCTGCCTGTGCTCTGCAAATGAGTGGACATGGGGTGGCCAGCTTGCTTAGGCCCAACAAGGCTGCAGCCTCACATTCAAAAGCCAGTTTGCTTCATACAAAGAAATGATTTTCACGTGGTGTTGGAATGATCTGGGAACAGTAATGTCCCATAGAGAAAATCTATTGGAGAGAGGAAGGAAGATCAGAGAACTGGCAGTTGAACCCAGACTTCAAATCTTGTCTGTTATTGTTTTGTATGATTTGTACTCTGTTTGCAACTGTTAATTCTAGGAAACTAAGATAACCGTGCGAGGTCCTCACCTTCACCCATCCCACTTGCCTGGATGTGTTCCGTCCCACAGCATAGTTTTCAGCCAAGCTGATTCAAAAACTTTCCTGGAGTGTGTAGGCCGCTGTTTGCCATCACTGATAGTCAAAATGCCTCTCCAATAGCCAGCAGATCCTTCTTGTATAGAATGAACCTGTTTCTTTCTTTTTCTTTTCTTTTTTTTTTTTTTTGAGACAGAGTTTCACACGGTGGTGCTGGGTAGAGTGCCGGTACGTCATCATAGCGCACCGCAACTTCGAACTCTTGGGCTCAAGAGGTCCTCTTGCCTCAGTGTTTCTATTTTTAGTAGATAGGGGGTCTCGCTCTTGCTCAGGCTGGTCTCGACTTGCTGAGTTCAAGCAGTGTGGCCACCTCAGCTTTCTAGAGTGCTCAGATTACAGGCCTGAGCCACCGTACCTGGCCATGAACCTGTTTCTTTAAATACCATTACTTCCCTCTATCAGTATGTAACCCCCCATTCATTCTTCTCTATTTTTCCGATATTAATCTAGTCATTAGAAGGTACAGCTATAACTCATAAATAATCTATTTCAGTGCAGGCTGTGTAGTTCTGGTGGTATGCGAGATAATTTATGTGGCACAGGGACCTGGCGCTAAACAGCATTAAATCACAGAGAGAAAAGTTAATTCTCTCTGAATGATCTTTAAATCCTCCTGATTCTGTTTCAGAGAGCCTCTATCTCATGCCAGTATGTCTTTAATGCTCTTCTGCTACTTACTAACGTCCTTCCATAACACGATGCAGGCCTGGGAATCAGAGAGAACATATCTAGAAAAAATGTATTAAGATTAATTCATGCTCATGGCACTTAGGTGGCTATCTTCTATTTATGACAAGTGATAGCCCATTTATGAGAGTTTACATAAAGTTTCCCTTTAAATACATCTATTTAAGAAACAATGTGAATTGAGTAAGAAAAAAATATTTTTAAATCACGTAACATGACAAGGCCCCACTATGACCTTGGTAGACCTGGGCACTTTGTATTCATGGGTCTCTCCTCCCATCAGTGGGCGTGCATGTGTGCACGTGTGTGTACGTGTGCCTATAACTGCACTGACATAAAGGGGAACATCATCTTCAACTTGGAAAGTTCATTTTTTTTCTTCTGATTTTAAAAGAAATTAAAATATTTTTGTGGGCCCCTAAAAGTATCACGACCCCTAGCCCTGTGTCTGCTCTCTCTAATCCATAGGTGAGTTAGCCCTGTTGTGTGTTATAGCAAAACTTTTAACATTAGTGCTTCATGCCAGAAGTTTGAGAAGCATGAATTTAATCCACCGCCCTCCAATCCCAATCTTACTGAGCTTCCCAAATGTGCAAGAACCCTCCAGTCTTAGAGTGAGGAGAGACGCAACCAGAACTAGGTCTCAGATGCAGGTTCCTGCTCTTTCCTCTTCACTTCTCTGCTTTCTTCCTTTGAGCCTCTTCCCCCAAACCCACTTTTCCTGTCCCATCTGCTTCAGGGTCCTCACATCATGATTATGTTATGGTTCTTCCGGGAGTCAGCCTTCTGCTTTGGTCTGAGGACTGCTGTACCTGGAGGTAACAGCACCTGGTGGGTCCCCTCAGCAGGTAGACGTTTGCTATGGGAGCCCTACAGGTCCTCCGCTCCATCACGGGCAGCCCACACCAACCACGTGAGGAAAAACACAGAGGATGCAACAGCCTAAAATAGGTTTGGGCGTCTTTGTTCAGACACAGTCTTCCAAGTGCAGCTCTTCATCAAAATGAGCCACAATGGGTAGAAGAGTTTGGGGTGGGATCCCTAGTAACATCTGAAGCTCATGCTTTTGAGGACAGGGTTTTATGGAAGATCGCGGGTTTATTCCTTGGCCATCAACCCTTATTCTTACTGACCTCTTAAAACAAGTCAGATCTTGTTCTTAACCCAGCTGCTGGTGAATTGTTCTGTTGACAGCATACGGCAGAAAACAGTCCAATCCAATTTTTTAAGAACTCCCACGGTAACCAGACATTATCTCCTTTTTTGTTTATCCAAAGTGGATCCCATACCAGAGAATACCGTTAAGTTTTAAATGGTATTTGTGTGTGAGGAAATAAAAACAAATTATTCTTGAGTATGCTCCCAGCCATCTGTAACTGTCATCATGCCACTGGAAGGTTATGACATCCTGCTGGCTGATTTTACTGCTTATAATTATTGATATGACACGGGAAAGAACACATTTAGCAAAATTCATTTTCTACAGTGAAGATGTTTTTGTTTATTTTGAGGCCCAAGCAAAAAAAAAAAAAAATACTTCTAATCAGATGGGAGATAATGTAAGTGACCTTTAATTATGTAATCCCATAGGTTTATTGATTCAAAGATTATTCAACCCTGATACCTTTTTAAAGTATAATTCCAATGCAAAAAAAGGGGCATGAGATATAGAGGCAGACAGAACTGGTTTTGAATCCTACCTGCAGACTTCTAGCTCTGTGATCTTAAGCAAGATAATTAAATTTACTGAGCCTTTTTTTTTTTGCCTCATTTGCAGAATGGAATTAATAACACCCACTTAGGATATTAGTTCAAAGATTAAATTATCTCAACAAATATTGATTGAGCACCGTCTTTGTGCCAGGCTTGCCTCTGAGCACTGCAGATACCATAACCAACAAAACATAAGATAACTCTTCTTATGCAGCTGTTGATCTTAAGGAGTTCAATATTTCCCTCCTGGTTCTCAAGTCATTAAAGCAGAGTGTTACCTGAGAATGGATTGGAACTCTGTTTCTTGTACCTGTGGTTCTAAAATAATTACTGTCTTATTGTAGCACAATTTAAATTACAACTAAGCTTCTAAAGGTTACTCAGTTATTCAGCCAGGACCATTTATAGATTTTTTACCTTTTTTTTTTTTTTTTTAGTATATAAAACTTTAGTTACCTGTAGGGCACCATTTATATTTGCAATAAATATTTTGCATTTGTTAATAGAGACTGTTTTTGAGTAAACATATTTGCATTATAAATTTTTAGAGGGGGAGATAGACCTTCTCCAGTGCACAAAAATTCTGAGTGATGAACAGTTGTAATACCTTGCTCCAAAAAACCGGTATCTAGAGATTGGCCACTGTGCAAACTTGCCCGTTCATAGGGAGCCATAAAAAGATACTTTGTCACTGGTTATGTCACTGATGAAACCAGTTGCTCCTTTTTAGGGGTGA